>SNQJ01S0025222.1:17103-81148 GCA_010110895.2 Picea sitchensis
TAGATCTTGTCTATTTTAATTTGTTTATGTTTCTGTCCCCACAGGTTAGGTATTCAAGGGTTCTACAGACAAGGGTTTGCCTTGTGCTATAGCTCTCTGATATACGTGTGGGGTCCAACAGTAGTACTCAGCCCAATATCTCAGGGCACTAACTAAGGAGGATAGACCGTACCCTTAGTCGTACTACCCGACTACCCAGGTACTAGAGAGTATCTTCTCGAGTGATGTTCTCAGTGACACTATAGAAGTCAGGCGGTCGATCGGTTTATCTAAAGAGGGCTTCAGGTAATCTACGTCGATCCGTACACAGGTGTTTTCTGATGCACTACCACTCTAAGGGGTACCAACAGGGGTTACAAGGGTGGCCAACAGATGTGTGCTTAAGTACCACTTGTATTTCTTGCGTGTATGAATCCCTCAGCCGCGGGTTTATGCGTGTAACAACAAATCTCTATGGCTTAAAGACGTCGGAATACATCTCTACCCTGGAAAAAAAATTAACCCACACTTTCTGCCTAGGAGAGTGCTCTGATACCACTTGCAATATACTAGATATAAAAAGTATGCAGAATAGAAATAAAATGATAGAAATGGCAGAATAACATCAATATAACCAGAAAAATCACCACAATAGCACTGAAATGATATAAGAACAACAACAGAAATAGAACTTTGATTCTGAAAGAAATTTTCACAGGCCTCTTCGAGGGGGAAACCTCCATTTGAACAACACTCTATTACAATATTATCTAAGCTAGGGTTCTCATACCTTCGACTCCTATTTATACTAAATATGTCTATTAAAAGAAGCATCTAGAGGAATATCCTTCTAGAAGCGGAAGCTTCTATTAGGTCTTCTTGCATCCGCCTTATTATATTTTATTGAAAGGCCTTATTAATATTGACCTTTATTACATCTGAATACATTGTTCTACCTATGTGCAGGTTAGGACCCTAACATTAGAGGTGCAGACGCCATAGGGGTTGGTGATGAATATGACACAGGCACTGGCATGCATGAGCCCATGGAGGAGGGAGGGACAATTGTCGAAGAGGAAGGGGTTGGAGGTGACGTCGACACAAGAGCAGCCATGGAGGAGGGAGGTACACGGGATGAAGAGGAATGGGTTGGAGGTGACGTCGACACAAACGTTGCCATGCACGAGCCCATGGAGGAGGGAGGGAAAATTGTCTAAGAGGAAGCAACACCATCCACGGACCCAACGACCAACGCCACCTCCCTGTATGTGTGGCCCTACTACAAGGCCACCACATGATCGGCACAGGTGTCTTCATGCCAGTTTAGCCAAGTGTCTAAATTTCCTTCTGCCTAATAGGGCCTATGATCATATTTTGTATGTTGTTTTTATTTGGTCTCCCACAAGAGACTATAATTTTTCTATTTAAGTTTATGTCATTTTCAGACTAGTAGCTTAAGACAATGGGCTTTACTCTGATCGGTTGGTTGAACTGGTTTCCCTTCAGGGCAGTTCAATTTTTACAATCCAGAACTCTTGATGATATTGTAATTCCTATTTTTTTAAGGCATTTTATACAACTCTTATTTACAAAAAAAAAAAATTGGAGTTTTCCTGAAGAATATAAAGATTGACTTCCATGGATGTTTCCCCACATTGAGGTTTTACCACGTAAATCGTGTCTCTTTTGTTTCTCTTGTCTCTCATTTTTCTTGATTCACTAATTATCGATGCTTTGCATAACAGTTTAGACCGGTTGGATTTCCCCACATTGGGGTTTTACCAGGTAAAACTTGTCTCATTTGTCTCTCTTATCTCTTGTCTATTTGATCTATTGAATTTATTGATGCTTGGTATAAAAAATTTAATCGATTGGATTTCATTATATTTTTATGCATATTTCTTGGATCCAACATGGTATTAGAGACCAATTATTAAGTTTTTTCTCCATGCAATAATTATTTTTTTATTTTTTTTCATCAGGCTTCAGTAGATCTTTTCATTTGAGCCCCCCTTCTCTTATAGATCTATTTTTTTTATCCAGACAACCACTTTGGTTTTCATTGGATCTAAGAAAATATCATTTTTTCTAACATTTGTTTTTGCAAATCTGACCTCACCATTGTCTCCAGGACACAAAAATCAGTGAATATCAACTATTGGTTCGTCAAAATTGGCTTATGTTTTCCTAGATTTGAATTAGTTTTCCTAGCCTAACCTAGGAAAATTAATTTTTTCAAGAACCTAAAATTTTTGGCCAAATTTTAGGTTTGGTGTTTTACCAAGCCTATTTTTTTTAGTAGCTCTATTTTTTTTACCTAACCTAGCCCTTTCTTTTGAAGCTAATAAATTTTGATCTGAGAAGTCGTTTTGGGTGAAATGTTTTTGGGGTGGTGCATTTTTTCATTTCTTATCCAATTAGCCTCTCTCTCACCTCTCCACGACCTATATGGACCGTACAAATTATTTTTTTGTTGTACGAACTCACTTTTTTTAAGGAAATTTAAAGGTGTTTGGGTCAATTTGTTGATCATAAGTTCAATTCATTTGATTAAAGGGGCGATCTTGCATCTTATAAGGTCGTTTTGTTGTTGCAGGGCTGAGTTCCACCATGTCGAGGGTTTCCACCACCGTACAATTGTGTTTTGAGTAGAGAAGGGTGATTTACAACGATTTAACTTCCTAAGGGTTTGATCTATCTCTTTGGGGTCTATTTGTCTCTTTAAGTGGATGATTCACTCCATTGTGGGTTGTTGTGCTGTGATTTTACCTGTTTTAGGCCGATTTCTCCCCATTTGCAGCGTATAGGTTCTTCTTTGTAGGGTTTTCCACCAATTTCACTTAAAGATGTTGATTGCACATTTTTTGCAGAAATTTACTTTCTTAAGAAGTCGATCTGATAGTTTAGAGGGTCGATTTGGTTTTTGGAGGGTCGATTTATTGGTTAGAGGTCATTTTCCCTCATTTCCGAGGGTATTTGTGCTTGATATACCTCTATGCACATATGACTGTGATTTACCCTCTATGCATATGGCCACACTCTCAAGTTGCAAATCTGAGTCTCTTTTGCTTCAGGTTAGTGTTTCTTTCCATGATTACGTAGAATTGCCAGTCCTCCTATAGATATAGTGCTTGAGGATCTCAGATCTATTTTGTAGATAGTTACTTTGCCACACCCACGTTGCTTTGTGGCTTTTATTACAAATCTATAGTCTTTCCATTCTGATCTACAATTGGTTCTTTCCTTCATTGTTGTAGCAAGGGTTTTTCTTTGATTATCCAAGATCTGGTACTCGTGGATCATCTCTTTCATTCAGTTCTTGTTTGAAGGCATCATCACAAGTGAATTCCTGATCTAATTTTGCAACAACCTCCATATACTTAGATCTGCAATGTAGCCTTGGCCCTAGGATCGTTGTACACCCAAAGCATTGGATCATTGTTTGCAGGAACATGATGAGTTTTACCACTCTATCTGAGATAGTTTCTTGATAACAGACATTTGGTGCTTTGCTTGACACTATGTATTTTTTATGGGAGACCATTTTACATTGCATTTGGTGCATATTTGAGCACTTACTGAGCTTGATGATCATTTTTATATCATGGTCAAGTTCTTGATTGAAGCACTTCAGTTGGTCAACGACACTTTTAGCTTGTTGGATCACCTTTAACTTCATATTTTGTTATCATTCATGTACTCTTGGAGATTTTATTCTTTGACACATTGTGTACTTGCCTTGGTGATTCATGTCGTTTCTCATGGAGTTTTTTTTTTCTCTTTTCTTGCTTCACTTGTTCCTCAACATTGTGTGTGAAGATTTTGGAGACATATTGGTTATGTAGATTTCTACACTATCTTGAGTTTCTTGGCACTTCATCATTCACATATTGATGTTTTCATTGTTGGTCATTATATTGGTTCTTGATGGTATCAAGTGTCTTATCCTTGCACCTTATTCAAAAACAGATTGTTGGCCATTGCATTGGTTCTTGATAGTAGCAAGTGTCTTCTCCTTGCACCTTATTGAGGACTTGGTTGTTGGCCATTCTACATTGGTTCTTTACGGTAACAAGTGTCTTGTTCTTGCACCTTATTGAGGACCTGGTCGTTAATCATTTTTCATTGTTTCTTGACGGTAGCAAGTGTCTTCTCCTTGCATCTTGTTGAGGATTTGGTTGCAACATATGGATGGTTTTCTACATTGTTCCACCAAAGTATTTTTTAAACTAAGTTTCACCACTAACCTTTCATCATGTTTGTCAATTCTCATTTGTATTGAAGTAAATCAAGTACATATTATAGGTATCATAGGGTGATATATACCTTGAAAATATTAACATTGGTAAGTCTCCTTCCTTGGATTTCTTTGTTTTACCACAATAAATCTATGATATCGGGTGATTGAGACCAACATGGGCATTACTCAATGTAACAATGATTTCATAGTCATGCGATTGGAAGAGCATCATCCATCGACCAATTCTCCCTGAGAGAATTGGATTATTGATGATATACTTTATGGTTTGATGATCTATATAAAAATTGAATTAATTGACTAATAAGTAATGTTGAAATTTTCGCAAAGTGTAAAAACACAGTTACCAACTTAAAAAGAACTATGACATCATAACGAGAATTTTATCTCTAAAAACCCATATTTTGGGTCAAAAACACGAAAATAAACCCTCGAATCAAAAAGTGGTGTTAGCAGTAGCACCCTTTTTTTCAAGGTTAAAATTACAAACTTTTTCAACTATGACCTTAAAACCTCATAATGTTGCTAACAAAAACTTTAAAATCAACCCCTAAATCAAAAAGTGGTTCTACTAGTAGCACCCTTTTCTTTGGAGTTAGAATTACCACCTTTTTGCAACCATGGCCTTAACAATGTAAAAATGTTGTCAAACAAAACCTTAATATTAATCCTTGAACTAAAAGGTGGTGTTAATAGCAACACCCTTTCCAACCTCCACCCACAACAATTTTGTTTTGTTCATTTTTTTAGTTTGATTTTTTTTAATTGATTAAAAAAACTTTATATTTAATTTTAATTTGTCTTTTATTAGTTTTAGCTTTTAAAATAATATATTAAAAAATAATTTTTACTTTTTTTTTAATTTGTTTTAGATGTATTTTTTTTAAACCTGATATTAACTTAACTCTCCTAAAGCAATAGGTAGAGGGAAATTGGTGACCCTTGGAATAGAAGTGTGGTACATTCATGAGCATGTTTGGTTCTTTGTCTTAAGTACCTCACGACAACGTCACAAAGTTATCTCAACCTAACACCTATGCTACTTAACTACTAACTCTCAATAGGTCAACCACCTCCCATTTCTGCATTGCATATATCTTTCCTTTGATGGGTACTTTGATCTACAAGTTCCGTACTATGTATGCATACATTGATCTATTGTCTTTGTTGAACATAATATTTTGATAAACATATTCCTATGATCACTAACTAATATGAATCCCTGCAATCATGGAAGTAAACCATATTCTATTATATATGTTACCACTATGCTATCTGGATTCATGTGAATCACTTGTGGATGTTGTTTGGTGTGGTAACTCAATATTGCCCATCCTGTGAACTAATAACAGTGACCATAATCATGGGTGTGTTTCTTTTGAAATTCAATCCCTTCGAGATCAATAGTTTATACACTCGACTAAAGGGAGAGGAAATCACTATAATCTCCATAGGAAAGTTGCACGTTTTCAAATTATATATTTGTCTATATCTTATTTAGAGTACTAACCATTAGTGTTTGGTTCATATATAAATGTATTCTAATGCCTTAGCTTGGTTTCACTAAGGCGAGTGCCCTAGGTAAAAGTGTAGCCTATGAGGGATTATGCTTTCCAAACCTCAGAAGGTTAAGGAACGAAATATAATAGCATGATACGTCTTTAAAGGGAACTAACATGAGTTAGGACATTTCAAGTAGTTGCACGGATAGTGAAAGAAGAAGGATTAGCAAAACCAACAATTAGGTATAGGGCTAGGGAAAGGACAAGAAAGATAGTTGATCAAATACCAATAGTTCCAAGTAAAGCACCACCAACATCAATTACTTATCTTAGTCCACCAGTCGAAGGTCCAGTTGACTTAATAGTTTAGCCACTAGCTCAAGAAGCTACAAGATGACTTAATAGTTTAGCCACTAGCTCAAGAAGCTACAAGAGCATTTATTCTCCTTACTCTTCATTCATATTATGCATAATGGAAAGAGTAGTTTCGAACAAATGGAATTTGAGGAAAGGTGAGAGGATAATAAAAAAAAAACTCCCCTTCCTCCTCAAGCAAGATTGAAACTCCATCTTTCCCCAAATGGCTTTCCATAATCGTTTAAGACTATACTACGATAAATACGCAGGTTCACCAAAAGCTTCGTGTTGTCTTGTGGGAATCCTTCCATGAGTGCTATGTTAGTAAAACGTAGTCATCTAACTATGCACTTGAATAAGGGAAGGAGTGGAACACAGTTACCAACCTAATGAGAATTGTGAATTCAAAACGAGAACTCAAGTGCTAAAAATCCATATTTTTGCGTCAAAAATACTAAAATCAACTTCTGAATCGAAAAGTGGTTCCACCAATGGCACCTTTTTTTTTCTGAGGGTTAAAATTATAACTTTTTTCAACCATGGTTTGTAATGATGCTAACAAAAGCCTTTAAATCAACCCCCAAATCAAAAAGCAGTTCTTCATGTAGAACCCCTTTACCTTTTTAGGTTAAAATTATAACCTATTTAAAATCCTGACCTTAACAACTAATACTATTGCAACTAAAATCTTAAAATCAATCCTTAAATCGAAAAACAATGTTACGAATAACATCCTTCTATTTTTTGGAAGGTTAAAATTAGTACTTGTTTGAAACCATGACCTTAACAATCGATACCATTGCAATCAAAATCTTAAAATCAATCTCTAAATTGAAAAGAAGTGCTAGTAATAGTGTCATTTTTACTTCAGACTTAACATTGCAATATTGTTGAATCCATGACCTAAAAAATCATCATTGTTGTCATCAAAATTATTCCACTCACTCCACTCCACTATCACCCTTCCTTTAAAAAAAAATTAACTCTTTAAAAAACAACAAAACATTTTTTTTAATTAAAAAGAGGTTAAAGTAATTTTAAAAATTAAATATAAATAAATCAAATTTCAAAAATATAAATAAATAAAATTCAAAATGAATTCAAAATAATATAAACAAGTTAGAAAAAATTTAAAAATATTAAAAACACAATTAAATGAAACAACATTTAGAAAATAAAAATAAAATAAAATAAAATGGAAATTATTTAAAAGCACATTTAAAAACTCATAATATAAAATGACATACGTTGAAGCGAGACACCAAATTGGTGTATGAGATTCCCTCCGCCCAGCGATTTGAATGGTAAATTTTACGGAGGTATACATACCCTAACCCGCTCTGGATTTGAACTTGTGACCTCTTAGAAGGAAACACATGTTCTTAACCATTAAGCCTACTCATGTTGTATACTAAGTGTTTTCGTTTCTTTTTTAATTTTTTATGGTTTTTAATTTTATTTTTTTTATGGCTTTTTAAATTTTTTAAAATTCTTGTTAAGTTAAATCATATATTGAATGATAATATTGTTTTATAAAAGTTTTTTTTATTATTATTTTTTAAAATTTAATTGTTTTTAATGTTTTTAAATTTGGTTTTTAATTTAATTTCTAAGTTCATTTTAGATTGTTTAAAAAAAAATATTTAAAAAATACAATCAAGTTTTTGTAAGGCTTTTATAAATTATTTTAAAGAGATAATAATGGTAGGGTAGGCGTGAGTTTGAAAATTTTGGTTGCAATAACGACAATTTTGCAAACAATGATTTAAAAAATGTTTTCATTCACATATTGATGTTTTCATTGTTGGTCATTATATTGGTTCTTGATGGTATCAAGTGTCTTATCCTTGCACCTTATTCAGAAAACGATTGTTGGTCATTGCATTGGTTCTTGATAATAGCAAGTGTCTTCTCCTTGCACCTTATTGAGGACTTGGTTGTTGGCCATTCTACATTGGTTCTTTATGGTAACAAGTGTCTTGTTCTTGCACCTTATTGAGGACCTGGTCATTGATCATTTTGCATTGTTTCTTGACGGTAGCAAGTGTCTTCTCCTTGCATCTTGTTGAGGATTTAGTTGCAACATATGGATGGTTTTCTACATTGTTCCACCAGAGTATTTTTTAAACTAAGCTTCACCACTAACCTTTCATCATGTTTGTCAATTCCCATCTGTATTGAAGTAAATCAAGTACATATTATAGGTACCATAGGGTGATATATACCTTGAAAATATTAACGTTGGTAAGTCTCTCTCCTTGGATTTCTTCATTTTACCACAATGAATCTATGATATCAAGTGATTGAGACCAACATGGGCATTACTCAATGTAACAATGATTTCATAGTCATACGATTGGAAGAGCATCATCCATCGACCAATTCTCCTTGAGAGAATTGGATTATTGATGATATACTTTATGGTTTGATGATCTATATAAAAATTGAATTAATTGACTAATAAGTAATGTTGACATTTTCACAAAGTGTAAAAACACAGTTACCAACTTAAGAAGAACTATGACATCATAATGAGAATTCTATCTCTAAAAACCCATATTTTGGGTCAAAAACACTAAAATAAACCCTCGAATCAAAAAGTGGTGTTAGCAGTAGCACCCTTTTTTCCAAGGTTAAAATTACAATTGTTTTCAACTATGGCCTTAAAACCTCATAATGTTGCTAACAAAAACTTTAAAATCAACCCCTAAATCAAAAAGTGGTTCTACTAATAACACCCTTTTCTTTGGAGTTAGAATTACCACCTTTTTGCAACCATGACCTTAACAATGTAAAAATGTTGCCAAACAAAACCTTAATATTAATCCTTGAACTAAAAAGTGGTGTTAATAGCAACGCCCTTTCCAACCTCCACCCACAACAATTTTGTTTTGTTCATTTTTTTAGTTTGATTTTTTTTAATTGATTAAAAAAACTTTATATTTAATTTTAATTTGTCTTTTTTAAGTTTTAGCTTTTAAAATAATATAACTCACTCACTCCACTCCACTTTATATTTTAATATAATATAATGTAATATTTTAATTTGTTCACTCACTCCACTCCACCATCACCCTTCCTTTAATTTTTTTTTAACTCTTTAAAAAAACAACAAAACATTTTTTTTTAATTAAAAAAATGTTAAATTAATTTTAAAAATTAAATATAAATAAATCAAATTTCAAAAATATAAATAAAAAAAATTCAAAATGAATTCAAAATAATATAAACAAGTTAGAAAAAATTTAAAAATATTAAAAATACAATTAAATAAAACAACATTTAGAAAAAAAATAAAATAAAATGGAAATTATTCAAAAGCACATTTAAAAACCCATAATATAAAACGACATACGTTGAAAAGGGTAATCTTCCCGTCTCCTTTTATACCTTTTAAGAAGTATACGGAGGATTTGACTGGTAAAGTCTACTGAGGTATACATACCCTACCCCCCTCTAGATTTGAACTTGTGATCTCTTAGAAGAAAACACATGTTCTTAACCATTAAGCCCACTCATATTGTATACTAAGTGTTTTCGTTTCTTTTTTAATTTTTTATGGTTTTTAATTTTATTTTTTTTCATGGTTTTTTAAATTTTTTAAAATTTGTGTTAAGTTAAATCATATATTGAATGATAATATTGTTTTATAAAAGTTTTTTTTATTAATTTTTTTTTAAATTTAATTGTTTTTAATGTTTTTAAATTTGGTTTTTAATTTAATTTCTAAGTTCATTTTAGATTGTTTAAAAAAAATTATTTAAAAAATGCAATCAAGTTTTTTTAAGGTTTTTATAAATTACTTTAAAGAGATAATAATGGTAGGGTAGGCATGAGTTTGAAAATTTTGGTTGCAACAACGACAATTTTGCAAACAATGATTTTAAAAATGTTGGAATTTTAAGTTTGAAATAAAAAATGGTGTCATTGTTCGCACCTCTTTTTGATTCAAGGGTTTATTTTAAGATTTTGGTCATAATGGTACAAGTTGTTAAGACCATGGGTGCAAACATGTTATAATTTTAACCTAAAAAAAAGAGTGCTACTCATAGCACCATTTTTCTAGTTGTAATTTTGACCTCAAAAAAAAAAAAAGTGTGATATTGGTAGCACCACTTTTTAATACAAGGGTTGATTTTTAGGATTTTATTAGAAATATTAAGGATCATAGTTGCAAGAGGTTGTAATGTTAACACCCCCCCCTAAAAAAAAATTGGTGTCATCGGAGACACCATGTTTTGAAATGAGGGTAAAAACAACCACTTAATGTGACTTTAAAGAAAATAAGAACTATGCAGAGTTCTCATCAAGTTGATAACTAATTTGTTAAAGAAGAACAAAAAAGAATGAATTTTAGCAAGTCAACCAAAGCATAACACTAATCATCATATTTGAGTAAGAATGTGCCTTTATATCTTCAGGGGGATCCTAAGCCTAGGTGGAGTCTTTCTTATTGATCATTAGGGAATCAATATATTAATAATTATTGATTATTGGGACGACCAATGATAAGGGTGTGTCATTTTAATTTTTTTATTTTAATTTTTTTATTTTTTTATTTTTTATTTTTATTTTTTTTTAAATGTGTGGGGTAGTTTTTCTTTTTAATTTTTAAATTGATGATGATGATTAACGTCCACTAAGACCTAATTGGTCTATCGAACCTTAAGAGGGTAAGTGATTACTTGTGATTCTTTAGAATTTTGTTTCTGTGCTCGAAAAAGCATTAAGAGAAGCTTTCCAAGATCACCATACTTTTCTTGAGTTAAGAGGTTAGGAAGGTTGGTAGTGTGATCAATATTTTGAAAATGAGATCTATGTTTTTTGTTTTTTCAAATATTTAAAATGTGTTTTTTTTTTTTTTTTTTTAGGAAGGTTGGTAGTGTGATCAATATTTTGAAAATGAGATCTATGTTTTATTTTTACAATTTATTTAAAATAATAATAAAAAAAAAAAAAAATTTTTTAATTATTTAAAATGTGTTTTTCTTTAATTTTATTTTTAAAAGCATGTTTTTCCAAGTTTTGAGGTTTTTTTCTTATTTGTTTTCATTTTTTATAAAAAATTTTGCAATAATATCAAACTTTTAGGTCAAGGTTTCAAAAATGTTGCAATTTTAAGCCTTAATAAAAAGGGTGTTACTAGTAGCACTTATTTTCAATTTGGGGGTTGATTTTAAGAATTAGGTTCTCAAGGCCATGATTTCAATTAATTTTAAGGGTATTGATTCTCAAGGTCACAATTTCAAAAAATTTATGAGCACCAATTTTTTTATCCAATGATTGATTCTAAGACATTGTTTGTAACATTATCGATTGTTAAGGCCATGGTTTCAAAACAAATTGTAATCTTAACCCCAAGAAAAGGGTGTTGTTGTTAGCGTCATTTTTTTATTCAGGAATTGATTTTAAGAGTTTTTTTGGAAACATTTTTTTTTTAAGTAAAAAGATTGTATTACCTTAAAGAAAAACCATATCCATACAATGATCAGAGTTTGCCACCTGTGCTGCCATAAGCATGGAAACCAGAACAGGTGGCCTACAAGGAAATTAGACGTGGTTACTTCCAGAAACCCAAATGTGTCCATTGTCAGAAACCCAAATGTGGCCATTTCCAGAAGCCCAGACATGGTTGTTACCAAAACCAAAAGTTTTAACAAAACCAAAATTGACTGTAACGGGTTCTTGTGGAACAAAAGAAAAAAAAAAATCTAGAGGTGTGATGAACCTCGATGCCCTTCATTGTTGTAAGTGAAGACGAACGGTTGTTTGCAAGTCAGACAATACTTTTGAGTGGGTGCACCGGACAGGGAGTCGAACAGGAGGTCCATGCATCTGTTGAGGATGCTCTGATTGTGAAGTTGGTCCTCCAAGTTCCGCCTCATATCAAAGATCAGCTGAAGGTGGTCATCCGAAAAGCGATGTGGGTTGAGCAAGACCTGCTCAGTATGCCCAACCAATTCCTCTTGAATAATTGTGGCTGCATCAACCATTTCCTCCTGAAGAATTGTGATTGCATCAGGATCTATTGGTGGAGGTTCCTCCAAGGCCAGCCCGTGGGTGGAGTTTCGAGATATCCAATCGGTCAACCAGATGGGGGGGATTTCTTCCTCAACAACACATCCACCTGGCTCCATTGTTGGGAGATTTGGGGAGCTGGTAATGTTGAAAATATCTGGATGTGCTTATGTAATTCCCAACCTGGGAGGAGGAATTTCTTCCTCAATTGGGCAGCTCCCAATATTGAGCATGGTGTCGGAGAGGTGAGGGGGTGAGTTTGAGGTGCTAAGAGGTGGCTGAGGGAACTCAAGCTAATTTTGGCCAGTACAGGAGGGGCTAGCATAGTTTGTGGTCATATTAGAGGGTTGTGAGGGGTCTCGGCAATTGCATCGAGCTATAAAGTTGTAATAGGTCAGCCCTCTTTTGGGCTTACCTCGCTCTCTCGGCATGGTGGAGGAATTATAACAGAGGGGAAAACCAGGTTTCCATTCTAGCGGAGAGAAGACTAGGAGCATGAATCTGGTGAGGAATAGACTAAGAATGGACACCGACATAAGGCTGGAGACAATTGGAAGGAAAGAAGAGTGCTCAGGCCAAGGAGGCTTGGAATTCCAGGTGAGGATGAGAGCCAAAGGGAAAATAGAAGTGGGAGAATACCTGTGAGAGATAGCATTCATAAAAACCATTTAAGTGACTAAGATGAGCGCCATGAAGATGGAGGTGACGCCAATCGAATGCTTTGTACCTTCTCCAGTGCTCCGTAACTGGTTCACACAGTGAACCATTAAATTTCCTTTGGCATACCAGCACACTAACATCTATGCAGCATGAATGTGATTCATGGTGAACAGACTGGATGTGAGGTTGGCCGCCAGGGGTAATAAATCCTTGCGCCGCATGAGTGTCAAGTTGCATCTGCTTGGCTAGATGTCACCCCATCCGGGGTTTTTTGGAAACATTATGAAATTTTTAAGGTCATAATTGCAAAAGATCATGTACATGTCAGTCGTCGATTTTCTCTTTGGTGTAATTTTCCCATTTCTTTGGGTTGTGAAACAAAAAACACTAGCATGTGATTTTGATATTACATGTGTTCGACAAGAGGCTCATAGTAATCAATCATTCCTTGATTTAGGTTGGTAACAAGTTGTCACCGCCACTTATCCTAATATATATTATCTTGTCATTTCTCTTTGTAAGAATACCACTTTTATGTGGATCCATCAATAAATGTTGGAAGACTATGCATGGTGATTTCTTCAAGATTACCAATATGCTTCAATTGATCCTTCTTTATTTGTGCCAATCATTGCAAGTGTCAAACTAATACTACACCAAAGTATCTGCATCTAGATGAATTGATAAAGGAATAAATTTTAGATTTGTCCCAATGATAGTTAATTGTTGGGACAAAATGTGCCAACCACCTGATCCGGATTATTTTCAGCACGAAATGAGAGAGAATATATAATAAATAAATGTACATAGAGATCTCTAATATCCAATAATATAAAATATATATATCATAGATGAAACCATAAACACAGAGATACATTAATACATAATTTCTATTAATAAGCGAAATGTACAAAACTGTAGAAATACAGAGTGAAAGACTCGCTGGAATGGTGGCAGCTTATCTCTGAGAAAACATGTGACAACTACTCACATTTGCAAGGAAATGATTTTACAATGAGGCTCCAAAGGCCTTTTTATCATAAATAAAATCCAAAACCCTAACCCCGGAAGATGAAAAGCCAACAGTATTGTGGACCACATTTTGGGTAGTTTGGTGTATCAACTTCTCGGGGGCGTAACTTTGGCATACAATCTTCGTTTGGTGTGCATGATAGCTCGCTGGAAAGGTATTGTTGAGGAGATTCATTTTGGAGGATCAATGAGAGCCTTTTTTTATTATTGAGGTTCTTGATCCCGAAAAAACGTCATTTAGGCCCTCAAAATGGCCTCGGAAGTTTAGGAACTGAAAAAATTGCTAAAAATAGTAAGTTGCCAGAAGATTGTTTTGAGTCAGTTGGAATAGGTGGGTGCCCACCGATATCCACCTGGATCAATCCTCCCTCCTTAGGAAGCAATGGTCTCCATTTTGTTGAGTGCTTGGGGGAGAGGGGAAATCGATTGTTGAATTTGAATCTTGGTGAGCTACTTGCCTTGTTGGAGGCGTTGTGATGCTTGGTTTATGGAATGATGTCACAAACCTATTGTTGGCGGCGTTGAATCTATTCAACTAGTCAAGCTACATGAGATGACTATGTGGAGAAGGAATCTTTGTGCTTTGTTGTAATCTTTTCAATTTTCTATTTTTGGATAGAAGGTGCTTGAACCAAAGTTGTATTGGTTGCAGTGTCCTTTTGTTCACCCTTTGAACAGATTGTGAAGAAGCTGAATTTTGTAGTATGATATACTACTTTGCAGCACTGTTTAGGTTGGACAGTAGTTGGAACTACCTCTGGTATCTTGTAGGGATGACCCCCCAGAGTAACAATGACATTATGGGGTCGAGACTCATAGATAACATGGCACTTCCACATATATGGCTAGCCCAAGAGAACATCACAGACATCCAGCGGTCCAACATCAAATAATACCTCATCCTTGAAGGTCTGGATGTCGTATGAAAATCGACATTGTTGGATGACACTGAGATCGCGTCCCTGGTGAAGCCACCTAATGTTGTATGGTTGTGGGTGTGGTGTTGTTGGCAATCCCAACTATTTGACGACCTCTGCTAAGATGAGGTTCTTCTGGTTTCCTCTATCAACAATAAAATGCAGTGGGGTCCCCTTCAACCGCATCTGTGAATGAAAAAGGTGATCCCCCTCCTCAGTATCTGTTGGTTCTTCTGGTTGAATTGTTTCAGTCGCGACAGTGGTAGTGGTGTATGCATCGATGATCTGTCTTCTGCCAGTATTTTCTGAATCCGATTCTGAATCAGGGTTCAGCTCCTTGCCTTTGATATTGGCCACCAATGATTGTTTTGAGCGACATTCATTAGTTTTTCTCCAGGGGATTTTGTGAAAATCACACCACTTTCTAGTGTCTTTCTTCATATTCCCATGACCCTTATTTTCATGTGGCTTGGACTAGTTTTTGAGAGGTTGTTTGTTAGGGTCGTCTTTATCATACTTTGTTCATTACATATTTGCAGACCTAAACTCCCATTTGTTTTGGTGCGTAAATTTCTGCTCGATTTTGATAGCATATCGATAGGTATCTCCCAGGGATGAAATGTCCAAAAACTCCATTTCATTTTGGATGTATCTGTGTAGAGCCCCACAATATTTCAGAACCAAATTTTGCTTAGAATATTTGATACCCAGCTTGGTGCACAAGGTATGGAAGGTATTGGTGAACTCTTACACTGTTTGGCCCCTCTCTTGACACAGCGTGGTCCATCTCATGTATTGGTTTTCATAGTTACCAACAGGGTAATATTGTTCCTTGACGGCATCCACACAAAAATCCAAAGTGGACTCAACCCCATATATTACAGAATCCTCTATGGAACTTTTCTCCCAGTAAGTTTCCTGCTAATCTTTGACATGGGGAAGAGCCTTAAGGAGTGTGAAGGTGATCTTTTCCCTGTCGAAAAAATTGTGAACAGAGAAATAGTCTTCTAGCAGATTTAACCATTTTTGTAGTGCATTTGCATCTATATGTCCTTCAAATATGGGAATATAAAAATAAACGTGTGCCTTGAAGGGTGAGGTACCTCCAAAGTGGTATCTTGATGAAGATGTTCCAGTTGTTATTGGCAGGCATTGAAGGATGTGGGAAAAATTCTCCATCATTTCAACCCTTTGTCGTGTGAGAGCTTTCTCAAGCAACAGATTAATAGAATTGCCTACTCTGTTGTTTTTATTTTCTTCTTCCATGGAGGGTTTATTGGGTGTGCGAGAGCATTTTTCCTCAAGAGAGACAAGCTCGAGACCCAACTTTCTATACTCAAACCTCGTCAGGGACATGCACTAAAAAAATGATCAAGAGCAGCCTGCTCTAATACCACTAATCCAGATTATTTTCGGAACGAAATGAGAGAAAAGATATAATAAATAAATGTACAGAGAGATATAAGATATAAAATAATATAACATAAATATATCAGAGATGCAACCATAAACAAAGAGATAGAGAAATACACAATTTCTATTAATGAGCAAAATGTACAAAACTGTAGAAATACAGAGTGAAAGACTTGCTAGAATGGTGGCAGCTTATCTCTGAGAAGAGATGTGACAACTACTCACATTCGCAAGGAGATGGTTTTAAAATGAGGCTCCAAATGCCTTTTTATCATAAAGAAAATCCAAAACCATAACCCCGAAAGATGAAAATCCAAGAGTGTTGTGGACCCCGTTTTGGGTAGTTTGGTGTATCAACTTCTTGGGGGCATAACTTTGGCATACGATCTCTATTTGGGGTGCACAATATATCGTTGGAAAGGTATCGTCGAGGAGATTCATTTTTGGGGCTCAAATAGAGACTTTGGTTATCATTTAGGTGCTCGATACTGGAAAAAAATAACAAAAAAAACAAAAAAAACAAAAAAAAAAAAAAAAAATCATTTAGGCCCTCAAAATGACCCCGAAAGTTTAGGAACCGAAAAACTGCTAAAAATAGTAAGTTTACAGAAGATTGTTTTGAGCTAGTTGGAATAGGTGGGTGGCCACTAATATCCACCTAGATNACCCCGAAAGATGAAAATCCAAGAGTGTTGTGGACCCCGTTTTGGGTAGTTTGGTGTATCAACTTCTTGGGGGCATAACTTTGGCATACGATCTCTATTTGGGGTGCACAATATATCGTTGGAAAGGTATCGTCGAGGAGATTAATTTTTGGGGCTCAAATAGAGACTTTGGTTATCATTTAGGTGCTCGATACTGGAAAAAAATAACAAAAAAAAAAAAAAAAAAAAAAATCATTTAGGCCCTCAAAATGACCCCGAAAGTTTAGGAACCGAAAAACTGCTAAAAATAGTAAGTTTACAGAAGATTGTTTTGAGCTAGTTGGAATAGGTGGGTGGCCACTAATATCCACCTAGATCACCAACAAGGATAGGTTTATACCCATAGTGTTAGAGGGAATGCTTGTGGTTTGTCCCCCATAGAAAAGGATGTTGTTACACCCTCAAACCTTTCTAAATGTTTGAGGGTGTCTTGTCCTTTTTTGAATTCTTCAATCAAGGAAACTTGTTGTAGTGCCACTTGAAACAAGTTCCTAATATAACCTAGATATCATGGTGCGCCTCATGCGCCCAACCTTGTAATACTAGGTTGGAATCTTCCTGGAACGATGTTTCCATATGTAATATGCTTCCCTCATTAGGTTGTGGTATGGATGATGTCTGATTGTCTTTATATAGATAACTCATATCAGGGATAGGCCTTGATGACTCATCCTTGTATTTGGAATCTATTTCAATTTTGACAATATCCTTACGACCATTACCTTCCTTCTCCCTTTATGGAACATCATTGTAATATTGTTAGAGTAAAGTGTTCCCTACATGGAATAAATCCATGGTTTTTTGAACAATATGCATTACGATTCCCTAAGAAGTCTCAATATTTGAAAATTACACACCATCTAAATTCCATAGAAATTGATTTGTACGTCAGCTAACATGTATAGTATCTTACATGTGGTGTGATTGGAAATTATAATAGTAATTCCATTGTATTCCACTAATGGTGATCCGAGTACTTCTTCCCACTATATGGAAGAGATAATACTAAGTGTGGCCCTCTATATGGAAGAGATAATGGTCATTAGGATCTAGATCTTTTTGAACAAATGTACAAAACTTTCAAACCTTTGCCACATCCAATATTAAGTATTCATTTCTATTAATGTGTAGCAATAATATGACAAATTCATAAGTATTGTGTGTCACGTTATGTCTTCTTCAAATTCCTTCAACTAATTTGTTAGGTCCCAAAACGTTTCCCTAAAGGTTGTGAACTCTATCATCCAAAACAGTGTTGGTGTGTTATTTGTCTATGCCATTGTAAATCCTTCAATTTTTGTTCTATTGTTCGGTGTTGATCAACAAAATTTATTTTCTTGTCATGAATAAATTCATCATCTAATTGATGTGGGCCCTATCCTTTAGGTCGAGAATGTGTAGAAATGAAAATTTCTCATGGTTTTTCTACCTTTATTGCTTGTATCATTTGGAAACTCTTAGGAGGAACCCCTTTTATTTGGGGACATAATTTAGTGTCGTGGGTATTGAATCCACACATGGCACAATAGGCTTAGTTGAGGACACAAAAAATAGAGTTTCCTTTTGAATGGTGTAATGTCCCCAAGGCCGAGCCCTGTTGTAAATCATGTCTATGAAGTATAAAGCTTGCATTATGAATTGTAATTATGTTTTATAGGCTGGTGAGCCAAGTTTATATAAGTTGGTGGGATTATGTGTTATTAGGTCGGAGAGCCTAAGTGTTAAGGCCGGGAGCCTGCTTTTGTATATGTAATCATGCAAAACACTAATAAAAAAAAATATAAACACCACTACATGCAGACTGAACACAATGAATGAGTGATGGGGGAATAATATTCCACAGAGTAGGTAAGGGATTGGGGGCTGGAAGGTTGGAAAGAGAGGCTAAGTGTTGAGCCTAGGGGCTTAAGTCCTTGGGAATAATATTTTAATATTATTCCAAAATCCATGTGAAATATATGTTTTGTCCTAAGTTCTTGGAGAGGAACACATGCTGAGGGAGTGCATGCAGCTTCATGGGTGACATGTGTCGACCCAAGCACATGTAGTTAAAAAAAAATTGCAGAAGTCAACCGTGGGGGGGGGTGGTTTGGTCATTCTATCATCCTCCGCATGAGTTCACCATGATGCCCATCTGAACCCGTTTTTCCTCTACATCTGCATTTTCTTACCCGCGCACCGTGAAGGAAACCCTCACGGGAAAATTGTTTGCTCTTGCATTTTTTCATTCTCCACCTGAGTCGCTTTGTCATTCCCCATCCTTTGTGAATTTTGTTTATCTCTATGATCGACCTTTGTGTTGATTCCTTGTCACACACCCTGAAACTAGTGGCAAACTCCCGGATTGAGCCATGTCTCCTGTGAAGTCCGAGCACCCTGTAAATGTTTGAACCGTGTTGTGTCTTAGTGTGGATTGTTGTCGTTTTTGGATGTCCATACCCAAATTCATGTTGCTACAGTCACCGTGAGTTAACTGAATTGTTATTGTTGTTGTGGTTATCCTCGCGATGTGGGAATTGAGTCGAAAGGGGCTGAAGAACCAGGTTTTAAGGCCCTTAGTTGAAGAGGCAGTCTGCCAGGCCTGTGAGAAGATATTTCCAGGTGAAGGAGTCTGTTGGGAAGTGGTATTCTTCCAGAGAGAGTCCAGCACTAGCTACGGATCTCTAAGACTTCCTGATCTGGCATGTTGCCAAGACCCAGAGAGGGAGGTGAAGCACTGATGGACTATGCTTGTGAAGGTGTATACTCCCAAGCGGAACATGCATGTGGGGAATGAGAATCCGTGAGTAGTGGGCGTAAGAAGGCATCCTAGGTATAATCCTTCCGGTTATTCTATGCAATTTTCCCTGTAACCTTAGCCTAGACTAGGATTCCTTGCCTTGGGTGGAGCTTAGTCCCAACTCGAGGGTGACCCACTACTGAACATGATGAGTAGCGTGGTCTAAGGCTGGGAGGTTCATGGAAGGCCTGAACGTGGTTGGTGGAATTACCATGGTTTCAAAGATAAGTATCATCTTATGCTTAATATTATGTTTTTCATGCCTGTGATACTTATATGTATCATGTATTATGTTGTGCATATGAATTATTGTTAATGCCATGGATTATTTATGTTAGCAGTAATCTTGTGCTTACTCTGAGTTAAATGTGTTTAATATGACTTAAATGCATGTTATTAATTAAGTATGAGAATGATGTTGTTCCGCACAGTAGCGTTTGCCCGTCCAGTGGGATGACAGCCAGGGGACGTTACAAATGGCCTTGTGCTCCATAGTGGAAGCACTTATGGGCATTTCACCCACTCTTCATTGTCAAAATGGAAAAAGTATCACTTTATCCCTATGATCAATACATGTTCTAGTCATATTGGTCCTATCAATACTTGTCTCATGAATTGAAGGTAGCTCGATCACCCCAAAACTCATTTTGATCGGAAAATTATTATTGGTTCTTAGGATTGAACTAATAATTGTTCCAATTCTTCTCATCTATGTTGCACCTTTGGAAAAAATTGAACTTGTTCAACTCTAGTTTTTTTCATGCTTATTATAGGTTCTACCACCTTCATGTTGTTTATCGTACTTAATTGACTTGGGTGCATGTCATTTTTCTTCATTTCCTTTCTTTTGAACCCAGACTTCTTATTGTTGTTATTTCCTTTGCATTGGTATCTTGGGATCATTTTCTTGGTCCATGGAAAGATCAAGAACCTCTTAGTATTATTGTGTTCATTGACTCTAAATACATGCTCAAAGTTTAGGCCAAAGTCCAAAAATGAGCCAATCCGTTTACACCGATTCAACTACAATATATCTTAACTTACTAAACAATTCCTTCAATCAAGAGTTGTACATGTCCATTGTCTTCCCATGTAATTAGCAAGTTTCTTGGAGTTTTTTGAGTGCTCCAATATTCGCATCGTGTATCCATGTGCATCCTTGAACTAGTGTATAACATCCTCCTAGTTGTGGAAAGGTTGTTGATCCTTGAGTATTTGGTACCAACACCTCATAAGGTGCCCTTGAATGTTATCCATTAGATGGAGGGATCCTTCCTTCTTCTTTTTCCTATTGTGGTTTGCGATTGAACATATGGACTACTACACTACCATTGTTGTCAAAGGTGGGTAAATTTTGACACATCCAACTTGCATGTTTCTTATGCTTTGTTCTTCCACTTATATACCAAATATATTTATTTGTAAACTATGCTCTAAACACGGTGGCCCTTAGTATTATTTGACCCTTTTGAGATCTTTGTTGACTTGGACTTTGGGTTTGGTTTCATGGTATGTCTTGTACCCAAGGATATGGTTGTGTGTATCATTATTTCACAACCCTTGATCATGGTCATCGTCTGGATGTAAAATCTCTCCTATTTTTCTGTCTTGATCACTATTAATGGACTTTCTAGTCTTGTTATTTAGTTCCATGGAACCTTTGTTGTAGATCCTAGCAAGGTTCTCTAGTGGTATATCCGCACAATACAAGATCCATGAGCTCCTATAATTCCCCTCAAATGTTGGGTTCCAAAAGGACTCAACCTACAAAATAATAACAATACACCTTTCTAACTAAGTACATCAGTTATCACAATACAAAATCTACGAATAAAACACTCGCAATCATGATAAATTATCTTAAATTAACAAATGACATAAAAGTATTAGCATAGAATAAAATAACAGTGATGAAAATAACTGAAGTAATAAAATATGTACACAATAACACACTAGAATTTAAGTGGGGAAACTTGAGTACCAAGAAGAATACCCATTGTGACTATCCTTTAAATAGTTGGGGGTTGGTTGATGAGGCCAATCTTGATCAACCACCCTATTTAAAAAATCGTTTGATATTTTCAATATTGATCATGTATTTTATTCATTACATCAATCATCCCAATACATTATGGGATTTAATTACAAAAAATGGGGTGTATTCACCCTAAACAAGGGGCAATGGAATAACTACATACTAAATGAGGCCACCTGGGATATGTAAGATGTCATGATGGAGGCATACCCATTTTTGTTGTGATTCAATTCCAAAATATAGGTTGGTTCTATTCCAATGGGAAGGGATGTAATACTTCAATTTTGACCATTAGAATTATTCCCAATCAAATCCCATGAAATTGTAAACAAGGAAATTCCTTGGGCTTGTTTTGATGGGGCTTCTCAAGGAAACCCTGCTAGAGGAGGAGATGGAGGTATTATACATCTCTTATATGACCACAATATATCCTTTTATGCTAGGTTATTCAATGCCAATGTATGTATCAAATGTATAAGTATCCCATGCCTCATCCTTGTGTTATGGTAAAGTCCCCCATGCGGGTAGGTGAAACCCCCCTTAGATCAAGACCGCTCTTGATCCAAGACAGAAGAAAAAAAAATGGTGAACTACTTTCCTCTTAGACCTATTTCGACAATTAGAATGAGAAGGAAGAGATGGATGACTTACCTTTTAACGATGATTGTCCTCGTTGCTCCATCCTTTAACCTTGATGTCCAACATCCTAGGCGCAATAAAAGACCTGCAAAGAGCAAAGTGAAATCTCCTTCTTCCACACTATATTGTTAAGTGAAAATATATCTATCTATGATGAATTTAAAAACAATAAACATGCATACACTTGAACGCATAGACATGAGAGGAATAGGCCAAGTTATGTATTAATGGAAAGCCAACAAAATGGAAGAACTTATGATCCAGATTATTTTTGGCACGAAATGAGAGCGGAGATATAACATAGAAATATATAGATATATTGAAAGAGAAATAGTAATATAACAGATATATATCGGAAATATAACCATAGGCAAATATATACAGTAATACACGATTTCTATTAATGAAAGAAATGTAAAGAGACTGTAAAAATACAGAGTGAAAGACTCACTAGAATGGTGGCAACTTATCTCTGAGAAGAGATGTGATGGCTACTCGCATTCGCAAGAAGATGATTGTTATAATGAGGATCTAAGGGAATTTTTTAACATAAGAAAAATCCAAAAACCCAACCCCGAAATATGAAAATCCAAAAGGTATACGGGCCCCGATGGGGGTAGTTGATATGTCGACTTCCCAGGGGCATAATGTTTGCATACGATCTTCGTTTAGGGCGCTCGATACCTCGTTAGAAAGAAATATATGAGGAATACAACTTTGGTGTGAGAAACATCGAAGGAAATTCCATGTTGCTCCACGTTTTCCCAAAAAAACATTGTTTAGGGCCTCAAAATGTCTCCAGAAGTTTAGGACCCAAAAAATTGCTAAAAATAATAAATTACTAAAATTGTCAGAAAACTATTTTGAGCCAGTTGGAAAAGGTGGGTGGCCATTGATATACACTTGGATCAATCCTCCCTCCTTAGGAATCAATGGTCTCCATTGTGTTGAGTTCCCAGGGGAGAGGGAAAAGCATTTGTTGAATCTGCATCTTGATGAGTTGCTTGCCTTGTTGGAGAAGTTGTGTTGCTTAGCTTGTGGAAGGTTGTCACAAACCTGTTGCTAGCGGGGTTGAATCTGTTCAACCATTCGGGCTATCTTAGATGACTGTGTGTAGAAGGAATCTTTGTGTTTTACAGCAATCTTGTCGACTTGCTTCTATGGATAAAAGGTGCTTGGGCCAAGGTTGTAGTGGTTGCAGTATCTTTTTGTTCCCCTTTTGAACAAATTGTGAAGAAGCTAAATTTTGTAGTATGAGATACTACCTTGCGGCATTGTTTAGGTGGGAAAATAGTTGGAACTACCTATGGTATTCTGTAGAGATGACTCCCTAGAGTAACCATGACACTATGGGGTAGATTAGAGACTCATAAATAGCATGAAGTTTCCACACATATGAATTGGCCAACAAAATCCTGAGACATCCAATGGGGAAACATCGCAATACCTCATCCTTGAAGGGATGGATGTCATATGACGATCGACGCTGCGGTTGGGTGACATGGAGATCTTGTCCTTAGCAAAGCCACTCGATATTGTATGGTTGCGAGTGTGATGTTGTCAGGCAATCCCAACTTTTTGGCGACCTCTGCTGAGATGAGATTCTTATAGCTTCCGTTATCAACAACAAAATGGAGTGGGGTCCCCTTCACCCACATCGTGAATGAAAAAGGTGCTCCCTCTTCAGGATCTATTGGATCTTCCGGTTGGTGTATACCGACAATATCGATTGGTCTGCGTCGATGATCTATCTTTTACGATTATTTTCAGAATTGATTCTGAATGGGGGGTTTGGCTCCTTGTCTTTGATCTCACGACCACCAATTATTGTTTTGAGCAACATTCATGAGTGTTGTGCCAAGTGATTTGTGGAAATCGCACCATTTTGTTGTGTCCTTCTTTTTCTTCCGTGACCCTTCTTTTCTTTGTAAGCCGTGGTTTCCGAGATCTTGTCCTTGGCAAAGCCACTCGATGATGTATGGTTGCGGGTGTGGTGTTGTCGACAATCCCAATTGTTTGACGACCTCTGCTGAGATGAGATTCTTATGGATTCCGTTATCAACAATAAAATGCAGTGGGGTCCCCTTCACCCACATCTGTGAATTAAAAAGGTGCTCCCCCTCTTCAGAATCTGTTGGTTCTTCTGGTTGAATTGTTATACTCGTGACAATATCAGTGGGGTCTGCGTCGATGATCTATCTTTTACCAGTATTTTTAGAATCAGATTCTGAATCAGGGTTCGGCTCCTTGTCTTTGATCTCAGCCACCAATTATTGTTTTGAGCAACATTCATCAGTGTTGTGCCAAGTGATTTTGTGGAAATCGCACCATTTTGTTGTGTCCTTCTTTTTCTTCCCGTGACCCTTCTTTTCCTGTGGCTTAGACTGGTTTCCAAGAAGTTGTTTGTTAGGGTCGGATTTCTCATATTTGGTTGTTGTGTATTTTCAGATCCAAACTCCCATTTGTTCTGGTGCTTAAACTTCTGCTCGATTTTAACAACATATCTATAAGCAGAACTGAGTGACGAGATGTCTAGAAAATCCATTTCAGTTTGGATGTATCTGTGTAGATCCCTGCGGTATTTCAAAACCAGATGTCACTCAGATTCTTTGATACCTAGCATGTTGCGCAAGGTATGGAAGGTATTGGTGAACTATGGAACTTCTTGGCCCCTCTCTTGCCGCAGTGTCATCCATCTCATGTACTAGTCCTCATAGTTTCCAACAGGGTAATATTGTTCCTTTACCGCATCCACAAAAAACTCCTAAGTGGGCTCGGACCCATATATTCCAAACTCCTGTGTGGAACTTTTCTCCCAGTAAGTTTCCCACCAATGTTTGACATGGGGGAGATATTTAAGGAGTGTGAATATGATCTTTTCCCTATCAGAAAAATTATGAACAGAGAAATAACCTTCTAACATATTTAACCATTTGTCTAGAGCATCCGCATCTATCTGACCTTCAAATATAGGAATATCAAAATTGACTTGTACCTTAAAAGGCGAGGTGCCTCCAAAGTGGTCACTTGATGAAGATGTGTTTGATGCTATCTGCAGACGTTGAAGGATGTGGGAAAAAATTTCCATCATTTCATTCCTCTATCGCGTGAGAGCTTGCTCAAGCAACAGATTGATAGAATCGTATGCTCTGTCGTTTTTATTTTCTTCGGACATTGAGGGTTTCTTGGGTGTGCGAGAGAGATTTTCCTCAAGAGAGACAAGCTCAAGACCCAAATTTATATACTCGTACCTCATCGGGGACATGCACTGAAAAACTATCAAGAGTGGGCTGCTCTGATACCACTGATCCAGATTATTTTTGGCACGAAATGAGAGCGGAGATATAACATAGAAATATACAAAGATATTAAAATAGAAACAGTAATATAATAGAGATATATTGGAAATATAACTAGAGGCAAATATACATAGTAATACATTATCTCTATTAATGAAAGAAATGTAGAGAGACTGTAAAAATACAGAATGAAAGACTCGCTAGAATGGTGGCAGCTTATCTCTGAGAAGAGATGTGACAGCTACTCGCATTCGCAAGAAGATGATTGTTACAATGAGGCTCTAAGGGATTTTTTTAACATAAGGAAAATCCAAAACCCTAACCCCGGAAGATGAAAATCCAAAAGGTTTGTGGGCCCCGATGGGGGTAGTTGATACGTCAACTTCCTGGGGGCGTAACTTTTGCATACGGTCTTCGTTTGGGGCGTTTGATACCTTGTTAGAAATATCTATCTGAGTAATACAACTTTGGTGTGAGAAACATCGAGGGATATTCCATGTTACTCCCCGTTTTCCCAAAAACAATGTCGTTTAGGGCCTCAAAATGGCTCCAGAAGTTTAGGACCTGAAAAACTGCTAAAAATAGTAAATTACGAAAATTGCTAGAAAATTGTTTTGACCTAGTTGGAAAAGGTAGGTGACCAATGATATCCACCTGGATCAACTTACAATTTCAATTTTGACATTGAAACAACTCCTCTAAGCTCTCCTTTCCATCCCCTTGGATCTCACACAATCATAAGTATGATGCTCTTAATAATCCTCTTGAATGTCTCAAGATCAAAAGTATGATACTCTGAAATTATCTCTCCCCTTTTACTCAAGTATGGCCTTCACTATATAGGCTTTGAGGTATCGCAACCATAGGATAGTTTTGAGGATAGGATGTGGTCAAATGAGTATTTGGCTCAACCAAAAATATTGACCTTGCCTTGAATATGAAATAGCTCGAACCAATCCCTTAACCAACTGAAAACTCTCAGAAACAACCTCACAAAACAAAGCATGATGGTTGCAACAACTTCATCGCCACCCCATAATTGTGCACGGGGTGATGATCAAGGTATCTTCGCTCCCTAATAAACTCTAGAGGGGTGATGATCAATGGATCATCACTCTTTGTATATGGGAAGGAGGGCGATGAAGCTCAAACAAGGCCAAAATATTAAGGAAAAAGGTAGAATTTCGACCTCCAAATAATATGTTTCCCTTCTAACTTGTCTAGGGGTCATGAAAAACACTTATTCATGGTGATGAAGTTGTGACACTTGGTAAAGTGTGACACTTAGGTGCAACATTTGGTAGTGCGACAATTAGGTGTATAAAATTTGTAACACTTAAGTGCGAAATTTGGTAGTGAGACACTTATGTGTGTAATAGATTCCCCTTAAAGTGTGAGGTCATAAGAAAATTTGATGGCCGAAACACTTTACAAAAATATGTATGTGAGGGTGTTGGAATAGGAGAGTTGGTTAGAAGTTGCAGACAAACATCAAACAATAAATATGTATCATCCACGAGGTATCCATACCCATGCTCGGAATACACTTGACTCAAAGCATGACCGCCAACCAATACACTATCGATCCATGGAAGTACTGAATAAGGATATGGCCACCAAAAATACAATGTGGATCCACACCTTCTATGTCATTAGCAGGTCATAGCCACAAAAGAATACACCATGGAGCTATGATATGACAAAAACATAGCCACGGACCAATACAAAGTGGATCTGTGTGACAACATATATATCAGTGAGATTGCCAACATGATGACCATACTGGAATCTTCTAAGTAGTCAAATAATCTCCATCACAACCTGGGCATCTTAGGAGTTCCCAGGGTCTTCGTCTCGATCCTTAAATGGTATGAATATATCCATGTGAATAGATGTCTTTATGTCTAACATGGTAGAAATGACTTGATTACCGGTCATTGATGCATATTGTTAACAAGTGCGAGGGAAATCACCAATGATGGCAATGACTCCCATGGTATCCTAGTACATTCCAACAAATGTGAACAAATGATCTAGAGTTGAACATTCGTGGAATCATTTGATCAGAGGCCAATGATGTAAACCTATTTTTGATATTGAGGAGACCTGGCATTGAGGAATGCAGGTTCCAAGGTACTAATTGGTATATAAGTATAATTCATGGATAATGTGTTGAATTCGACATGATAATGTGTTGAGATCCAAGTTATGTATTAACGAAAAGACAACAAAATGGAAGCACTTACTATTTCAATTTTGACGTTGCAATAGCTCCTCTAAGCTCTCCTTTCCAATCCCTTAGATCTCACACAATCATAAGTATGATGCTCTTAATTCTCCTCTTGAATGTCTCAATATCATAGGTATGATACTCTAAAATTCTCTCTCCCCTTTTATTCAATTATGACCTTCATTATATAGGATTTGAGGTATCACAACCATATGATAGTTTTGAGGAGAGGATATGGTCAAATGAGGATTTGGATCAACCAAAAATATTCACCTTGCCTTGAATAGGAGATAAATCGAACCAATCCCTTAACCAACTGCAAACTCTTGGAAACAACCTCTCAAAACAAGCCATGATGGTTGCAACAACTTCATCTCTCCCACATAACTGTGCACACGGCGATGATCGAGAGATCATCGCTCCCTAATACACTCTAGGGGAGAAATGATCAAGGGATAATTTCTCCTTGTTTATGGTTAGAGGGTGATGAAGCTCAAACAAGGCGAAAATCTTAAGGAAAAATGTAGTATTTCGACCTCCAATTGATAGGCTTCCCTTCCAACTTGTCTAGGGGTCAGGACAAACACTTCTTCATGGTGATGAAGTTGTGACACTTGGTAAAGTGAAACACTTAGGTGCAAATTTTGGTATTGCGCCACTTAGGTGTATAACAGTTGTGAAACTCAAGTGCGACATTTGGTAGTGCGACACTTACGTGTGTAACACCTTGTCACTATATTTGTCATTTATTTCACAATGGTAGAATGTTTTGTCCTTGCATTTATGATATCGACTCCAATTAGGTGTGTGGAATTTATAACACCAATTTTAGTCCTTTTATTTGACAGCACAATCCCTTTTTGGGTATGAATATATTTTGAACTTAATTATTTCGATTGAGGACAAGGTAGTTGTTGATTTTGGGGTTTTTTCACACTTGCTCTATATCTTTGATATCTAGTAATTTGGATTCACTTTTTATAGTATCTTTCAACCTTGGTATGCCAATTTGTAATTAGCACTCATCAGATAGGTCTTCGATGTGAGTGGATAGTACATGTAGATCATGAAAATACTCCTCCACTATCTTATATTATTGCAATTGAGTGAGTTTAGAAAAAACTCCCTTATCATCTATACCCTAAAATCTTTTCAAAAAAATGAATATATAGCAATTTTTTGCTAATGATTGGCATTTTGAGTTCCACCATAAGAACCAATGATAAGTAGATATCTCCATGTATATTTACATAAGGTTATATTTCTCTTCATCATAATGTATATTATTTATATCAAACAATGTTTTTTATTAATCCATCTTGTACCCTTCCAATCATCCTCGCCGTCAAATTTTGGTACATCAATTTTTATCTTGTGCGTGAAACCATTAAAAGAACCTATGTTGGATGAATTTTGTGGTGACAGAAATTATGTGTGGGATCACAGTGGACATGATGTGTTGAATTTTGGACTATTGATTTCCTTATTCCCATTTTTCATTCCTTCTACATAACTCTTGAGCAAGTTGTGGTTCCCATGCCATTCCTTCACTCTAAGATCTATATTATCTATCTTTTTGCAGATATTTTCTACCACAAAATAAAACACATTAGATATTTTTGTCTCAATTCTAGTCTCAAACCCTTTTATTCCATCACTTAATTACACATTGGAATTTTATTTATCCATAGAGCCAGAGGCCTTTCTTGACAATGTCACGAGCCTATAGTATACCTGAACTTTTCTGTGCAAACTTGAGTTTCTCCCAAGCATGTTTCAATGCTTAAGGTCATGCAACATTGCTTCACCTTAGCTATAGTGGATTGATTACACCTACTAGAACTAGACTACATCTCTTAACTTAAATTGTACCCATAACTTCATCTTAAACTACAATTTGTGAAATGAAACTAAGTCCTACTCAACCAAGTTCATTTAACAATAGGCACACATCCAATCACGGCCTTTAAAAAATCACAACAATACTTATATTTAACCAAATATTCAATACTTAACCATCCAAGAAAAACACTACAACACACATGTATAAGTGACCTCCAAGGAAAATTTCTTAACTTTATTATGAATAATGTTACAAATATAGAACAAGGGAATTGCAGTGTTCTACCTACAACTCTATTACATATGTAAAATTATTCTAAAGCAATATTTCCTTCTAAGACTACTACCCAACAGACTTGCACAATCCAAACCTTGAAGCAATTGTAGGTCTACCTCCTGCAAGTCATGTCTTCTTCTTCTTCTCACTCAACAAATGCAATTTTCATTACTATGACAACACTAAGCTTAGCACAATTGCAGAGATCCTTTACACTTTTGGTGAATGATCAATGAATAATTGATTGATTCCTTAGCACCTTTGAGGAATAAATTATTTATATAAGACTTGTCTCACACTTTCTATCCACTCAAAAAATACCAAGTGGACCCAAGTTCCCATATCTCCAACTTCCACTATACCCGATGATGTCATTGTTCCCTTTATGACTTGTCCATCAACCATTCAATATCCAATGGTGATATGCCCAAAGTTACACATGCCCAAAAAAATCATCCAATGGATATGTTCTCAACGGATATGAACCCAAAAATTTTGTCCCACGATTACACTTTGTGTATGCTTGTTCTTGAGGGAACTTCTACCGTCTATCACAACCCCACTAGTACATTGGACCCATTTTTTGACAATTTACCAATGAATTTGTGTCGAAAAAATGTTGTACATATGACGAAGCCTTCAATCTATTTTCTTCACCAATCCATCGTTGAACGAGTGATGAAATATGCTTCCTTCGTATGTTCGACAACAATAAACTTCCAAGTTTGATGGACTTCTTCGACCTAGTTCCAATGGAAGTCTGCCAAAATTATGATATGCGTGCATTGAACTATCGATAGAATACCCATGAAAGTGGATTGAACTATTGAGAATGTACCCACTAACATGCATCGAACAATCGATAGAGTACATGACCAATGAGTATCCACTCCCACGTTTGTATTCCACAAAACTTTTTCGAAGGTCTGTCAGAACTTTGGACGGACATTCGTTGAACTATCGACAACATTCGACAAATATGCATTGCATGAGGACATAATTCCAATGAAGCAACAGTAGGTCCAATGAAACTTTTGGTTTCTTGTGGTCGGAAGTCTGATGGGAGATTCATTTTCCTTACGAAGAAATCCAAGGTGTTCGTTGGGCTTCCGAAGGTATTTCCACAAATTGAATTTTTTTTTAATGAAAATGAATCCATGTTTCATGTTGATTGTGCATGCTAAAAGAGATTCCATATTCAAAATGAAATTTCATCAATATGGTTGACTCTCTTGTTCAGCATAAATCTATTTTGCACATTGATTTTAAAAATTGTCATCTTCCAAGCTTGGAATATGACCACAAATACTTAAAGCATTCAGCCTCTAAAGGCATGGTTGCTTCTCTAGAAGAATAATCAATTGTGATCAAACCTTGAATGTAGAGGATAAGCATGAAAAAACCCTTAAGGTGCATTTTTATAGTAGGTATTAGGATGCGTCCATTGATCATGAAATGGGAATAGAAAAATATTTATTTTATGTTGCAAATACTCTTGAAGAGAAGGTTACAAATTCATAAAGTTTTGATGGTTTGTATTTTGTTTCCCAACATACAGACATAGCCAATTTTAGCATAGATGAATATTTTTATATCAGTGTTGCTTCTTGTCTAGAAACTTTGTGGAAAATATAAGGGAATAGGCCTATTTTTGTTGCCTCAGAAGAATCCCTAAGTGAAATAAATGGAGTTATACGTTCTCATGATGATTTACTTGGTGTTGGACTTTTGGGTTGAGCCGGGTTCTACCTTAGTTCTCCAACAAAACCCTTATCACCATCGGCCCTTCTAGTAACCCAGAAGGATACACCAAGCACAGATTGAACATCACAGTCTCACCTGAGATGGTTTATGGGGGACTTCAGGATGCAAATGTCTGCAGTCATGGAAGGGTTTGGGGTATGTTCTTTCTTACTTCTTCTGATTCTACGTAATCGTGCATTCTATTATACTATTCATCAGATTCATTCATTCATTCATTTTCATATTTAATCCAGTGTGCATTGTAAGTAAATCATCCATTCATCTATCTAACCATTCAAATATATTTCATAAATAATAATACATCAAGACACATTACACACATGGTTTTACCGTGGTTCACCCCACCTCGGGACATCCACAAAGATCTTATGCTTCTTTATTATTATTCATCAAAAAGGGTGTTACACGCATTACAACTGAGTAGTGAGTAGTGAGGTGGACCAGGATCGCACCAATATCCACAGCTTACGACCTGACCCTCAGCTACTTTGACCTCATCCGAGCTCTACATCTCTCATAACAGACTTCCAATCCCAAAAAATCCAAAAATGTTCTCCACAAAAGACTTGTCACACTAACAATTCAATATTAGATAATTATCTAATAATATCCTAATATACCTCATACCCCTTATTTATATTACAAAAATGGGTTAAAAACTCTTACAATACATCCCAAAACCCTAACCCTAACTAGGCTAGGTTTGTCCACTTTTGCGTTGGATTTTTGCAAATCCTGTCGCTCACGCTGCTTTTCCTCAAAATGTGGCATGTTGTTCTTCCTCACTTATTGTGTTGTTCTCCAAACCTTCCTTCTCCAACAGGCCCCCAACACTAACATGTAGTTCGTCCCGAGCCATGTTAGCCTCAATGCACCTTCTACAGCGCTACCTCCAATGCGTGAAACTTATTTGCTAATTCTATCACTTTTTCTTTGGCCTCTCAACTCTTCCTTGATAATGTATCCAAACCCTACACTATAATATGATCTCCTAGCACTTCTCTACTTTCGGTGAGCACCTATTCCCATTTTCCCTTCTTTGCTTGGAGCTCGTCGATCATCCCTTCTCCTTTTTCTGAAATGGCTCCAACAGAGCCTGCCTTGCTTGTTTCTGCTCCTGCACAATCTTTACGTCTTCCAACAAGATATTCAATTCTGGTGTTGCCTTCATTCTAAGGGAGATGTCCATGTTTTTCTATCTTTTATTCAAGTTTTGAACCACCATGTTCAGTTTTTCCTCCCTCTTCTCTAATTGTTCTATCTTTTCATCATCTTCTAGGCTTGTCCACAACTATGCATTCATGTTATACAGTTCTACCACTTCTTTCACCTTCTATGCTATACTCCCTATGTGCGCATTAGCCTCTTATTGTCTCTTCTCTCTCACTTTTGTAGGTGTTCTCGAAGTTAACTTCTCGGTTAGATCTATGATTTCTTGCTTGTACCTCTCCATGGTCTGCACAATGTGTTGTATCTTCACCTCTGTTGTAACCTCTCGTGCATGTGCGCAGTTAGGTATACTTATGTGTACCTCTATGAGATTATTCTTCAGATTGTCATTGTGTTGCTTCTCTTCTTCCTTTTCCAGGGTGATTTTTTCACATGTTACTTGCAGAATCTCCTTCACCTCACTGTTAATTGCTAAGTTGGTGGCATCCGCCCTAGATCGAGCTTTCACTTCCTACATTACACTTGCTTGCAGTCCATATAAGGTTGTTGTGGTTATTTTTTCCATGACCAAATCCATATGTTTCACACATTTTATTGGTATCTGTGCTATTTCTTCATCCATATCCAACATGTCATGTGTGACTGCGAATCTGTCACTGCTCACTACTCTTGTCTTCATGATATCTTCCTGCTCCTTATGTGTTGATGTTTCTTGTTCTTTCTTTGTCTGTTGCGCTACTAGATGATGTGTTGTATTGATTTGCATTATCTGCAAGATATTGTGTACCTCTACACATTTTTCCATGATCTCCTCTCTTTCCGCATCCATTGTGTGTACTACATCCTCTCCTCTGTCTTGGAATTTTTCTGCCACCAAATCAGCATCGTCCTCTTTGATAGTAATCATTGGAGGATTTTTATGGTACGTCATCTTTTTTTCTAATTATGCCTCATTTGTTCATGTTCTTTTCTTAGTTTGGGTTGAGGTCTACACCTCACTTTTCATCTTCGTTGTCTCCTCATCTTTTACTGCCTGCGGACGAGAACTATCCTTCTCACCATCTCATTTGACCTTTGTCCTTGATACTGTCTCTTTCTGTCTAGAATTTTTGGTGGCTGCACTACTTCCTGAAGCTTGGCCATGGCCTGTATCCTTTCTAGTGTTTTCAGTTTGACTTCTTGTCTTTTTAGATGTTCCTACATCTGATTGATCCTTTGGTTTTGTTCTTTTATTTTGTGTTGTGTTGACGGGCGAAACTGACCGTCCGTCAACTGGGAGAGTGGAACCGGTCCGGGGTTGTCTAAATAACCCAAGCCGTTTGGAATGGACCACCCTGACGAGTTTAACGGCTCCGTTGGTCGCTCTAAGGTCTCCTATGAAAACCAAAGAGAGAATTGATCTGAGCTAAGTAATCTAAATAAAACTAACTAAACTAAATAAGCAAACTAAACTATAACTAAATACAAGAAACTAACTAAAATAAAAGAAACTAGAAACTAATAAAACAAAGAAAAGGAACTAATATACTAAATATAAACTATTCTAACTATTATATACAATCTATTAATATCTACTGTAATAACTCAAATCAACTATCTAATTATCAGATACAATATTACTTATTCACAAATATACATTATAAACGATCTACAGATTTAATTAAAACCTGCAAAACTCATGTATTTTCTGCCCTAAGACAGTCAAGAATCTCTTTTTAATGTTCCTACATCTGATTGATCCTTTGGTTTTGTTCTTTTATTTTGTGTTACAGTTGATCTGGCTTAACTGTTTGAGATAATGTTGTTATTCTGACTAAACTAATTAAAGAATTAACTAGCACTAGTCATTGAACTAACTGTACAGCAGTCTGTAGGTGGAATTAATATACAATAAATTGAGCCTAACTATACAATCTATTGCCCAATAAATCAATTGTTTTAATTATCAGAGCAATTAATAAATATAACTATTCATGTTGAAATCAAACCATATTTTTCTAAGATGTCATATTTTATGAAAATAAATAATTTGGAGTAGTTGTCGAATAAACACCTAATATACCTATTCACATAAATATTGAGAAATTGGCGATGAAATGGCTCCACCGGTTATCAAATATGCTGCTTGAAGTTTTGACAGACAAATATAGAAAATATACTGCACAGGAACATAAAGTTATAAAATTATATGAACACTACCTATGAAGAATCACACATAACCTACTAACAACTCACACTATTGAAGAATAAGCAATAATGGGTGAGAATTAGGATAAAGTGAACATGAATGCTGATAGTATTAAAGTCAGATTAAATATTATTCTGCTTGATAGAATTCCATATCCTTGTTCTCCCATGAATGAGGATGGGAATTTGCAAAACCTATAAGTTGATGTTTTGTTACTTCTTTCGCTTTCAATATATCAACTTTTGTTTCATGTTTTGTATATCACTTTGTCTATGATTTGTCTCACTTTAGCTATCTAGATCATGTGCAAATGATATAATTTAATTACTTATCTATATCTTGTCTCTTCCAAATAGATAAAAGACATAACAAAATTGTTAATCTCGGCTTTGAATTACAGGTTTATCTTCTTCATAGACTGAACTGCTTATAGTATAAGTTTTTCATAAATGTGTTTTATTGCAGGAATTTATAATCATAAGATTGTTATGATTTCTTTTTATGTCTTGTTTGTCCTCGGTAAAACACTTCAAGAAGTACATAACTAATCGCTACTTAGAAGCTATTGAACTAACCTAAGGAATTTATTCCTCCCACCAGCCTTTAGAAGCATCATACATAGGCTAATTTGAGCCGCTTCCAGTCAATTAGTTCAAGGTTTCATCGCTTCCACTAAGTACTAATTAGATTTATTAGATTGTTTTAATTCTCAAGAAATATATTAGATTGTTTAATTTCAGCAATGATTATTCCTTTTTCATAAAATATAAAAAAAATTAAAAAGAGATTCTCAATCGCCTTAGGGCAAAAATACATGAGTTTCATGTGTCTTTAATTAAACTGCAGACTGTTTATATAATGTATACTTGTGAATGGGCAAGACAACCACAATTAGAGGCCGACTTGAGTTACAAACAGATACGAATAGATTGTATATACGTTGTATCAGTTTGGTATCATAGGTATATAATAGTTCTTTCTTTGTTTTATTAGTTTCTAGTTTCTTTTATTTTAGTTAGTTTCCTGTATTAAGTCATAGTTAGTTTTCTCTATTTAGTTTAGTTGGGGTTTGCTTTAGGATTACTTAGCCTGTGACTTCAATTCTTCTTTGTTTCTAGAGACCCTAGATGTACAATCTGAGTCATGGGGTCCGCTGTAGTGGTTCATTCCAAACGGCTTGGGGCTATTTAGACAACTCTACTGCTTCCACTCTCCCATTGGACGGATGGTCGGCCACCACAACAAATAAGTACTGAAGGAGGGATTGAACTTAATTTATGGCATGAGGTGGTCGTAAGATTCCTCCACCACCTACCCACTCATGTTTAGTGACTAGAAGTCATTCAAAAGATAATATCCCCCTCAAACAACAACTACTTCAAATCAGGATCCGCTGATCAGCTGATCCAAGAACCCTAATTCCCAGCTGTGTGATCCCTAAGAGATCATTCGCTGTTGTCTATCGTAATTATATATGTCTAGCAAGTCTAGGGCTGCCCAACCACCAAGGAATGGACCAGATTTCTCCTATACCTGTAACAGCTAGGTGATATAGTCCCACTGTGGAATCCTACGCTGTAGACCAAACACAATCCCACTCTAGAGGGATCTCGGATTTCCTTCACCACCTCATCTCCTTCCTCTCAGAGATTCTCTTCCCATTTTAGTTGCTGTACACCTTCTCAACCTCTTCCACACCCTCTACCCCAATGGAGTTCAACAACCCTCAAAGACCATGAGCTGACCAAGATGCGTAGAGTTAAAATTTGGTTCTAAAGACCTTGAATTAAGCACCTGAGGAATGTATCGCCTAAGTTTTGATTCCGATTCAACAGATAGATTTCCAAAGCATCTATCAAAAGTTTATGTTAGCAATTAGACTCTGTAATGTTGAACACGAAGACGTTGTTTGTAGGTTATTCCCTGTAATCCTTGAGGGTAATGTATCCACTTAGCTTCACTTCCAACATCCTCATACAATAGTGTCTTGGGAAAAGTTTGAGTCACATATGGAAAAATTGAGAGATGAAAACCCAAGTCTGAATATGGATCTCTTCAAGCTTAAAACATGGACCCCAAAGAAAAAATAAAGATTTTAATCATATTTTTGAACACTTAAGAATAACTCCTCATAGACTTATTCCATTTAGAGCCCAAGGTATAGTTGCTATAATGAAGCTCTACCCAAAGTATAGCTATTTGGGTAAAAAGATCTGTAAGCACACGTTGTTGGGAGTCTCTGAAGAGGCTCAATAGTGAGGACAATTAAGGAATCTTTCAGCAACAAACGCATTGTTGCCTCTTCCAAAAGAAGACGAATTTTCCTGTAGACTACAAAACAAAACACAACACAAAAACTCTGATTTGGAAAATTTAATCAAGGTTGTACAAAAATTGTCTAATCAAGTCATAGATTTGAAAGGTCAACTGGTAGCTTCTCCTTCGAAAGTAGCAAAGGACCCCTACAACCCTATTTCCTAAACCTTTCAAAACAAACGTTCAACCAAGCCTTCAGGGTTTGAACTTAGAAAGTTTGCAATATGCTCTCCTATCGATTCTAAGAGCCCAGGATGACTTGATCCCTTCTGATATTCCTCAAGAGGAAGTCTAGCGGTGAAATTATTCAAGAAGAAGAGTCTTCTCCAAATATTTTTGAACACTTTTCAGATAGCATCTTTCAATCTAACTTAGAGACTGTTCACCCAAGAGCCAGAGCAAGACAACAAACTCCTCCAAAACACTACAACTTCACCTCCAACCATCTAAATCAAGTAGAAACCAAATAGAGTAATGATAGCCCTAAAATCGATTATGATGTTGTTGAAGATCTTAAGAAATTATGGGCTAACATTTCCATTTATGAGTTGTTGAAATTTCCATTTTGTTACAAAAGATAAAGATGTTGCAAAATATTTAGATAATGGCAAGAATGGTAGTTCAAAACAACAATAATAAGGTTATGATAGCAAAGTTCCTAAGACTTCCCCCACTAAAAATAATCTCGATACTCAAGATAAAGGAAGCATTCCTATAACCCCTGTAAATAATAATGTAAATAACAATGTAAATAGTGTAAATAATTCGTATAAAGTAGTCTCCGTGGAATTGCGAGTAATAAAACACAAGCTACAACTCTTTGAATGTCGTAAGAATGTTCCTCCCTTTCTTTTAACTTTCAAAATATTCAAAAGAAATGTGCATAATCTTGTATTATTGACTCTAGAGTATCATTCCAATGTATGCTCACGCCCGCTAAAAAGATTAACGTCGAAGTTGATCCATCTTCTTTGAAAATCATACAACTTGATCGAATGAATGTCAATGTTATAAAGTAGCCGAAAATGTGTATTAACATCGCCTAACCCAAAAGTCGCCATATTGATATATAATTGGTGGTCTATATTCCGTAAGTGTATGTATTCATTTTAAGCAAATGAGAAATCCGACATCTGCTACCGAATCCGGGACTGTTCAAATTTCTATATTTCCGTAAAACGGTAAACCCAACAAGATCGGGAAAATCGCGTGAGCGCTACCTCAAGTTCATGGTCACTTATTTGAATGATCCTAATGAACTATGTGCACCTCCACCGGATTCACTCCTCAAGTACAAGGGAGTGACACCTTTTTCGGAAATTTCATGGCTAAAGTCTCACCCATCAACAATCCACAAATATCAAGTCGAGATCCTAGCACAATGCAGAACCAACAGCTTCTTCATCCAACAACCGGCTATGAGCCCGATGGAAATCAAATTCTTCATTCCTTTATATTTCGACGGGTTCGTCCAAAGAAGTGAGTCATGCAAGCTGTAAATCATTGATCCAAAGCAGTGTAATAAAACATTATTGGTTTGTAGACTAGAATTTGAATGTACCAATAACACGGCTGAGTACGAATCACTTCTACAAGGACTTCGAAAAGATTTGTATATGGATGTGCAGAATTTGATAGTAATTGTTGATTTATAAATTGTGGTTAGGTAGGTAAGAGATTTTATACACTGCCTTTCCTCATATCCTTCAAATGTTACCAGTTGGAGGTATGGAGTTTAATGAACAAATTTCTTTAATATAAATTCCATTCCTAGGCTAAATAATGTTGAAGCGTATCTATTAGCTAATGTTGCCTCTAAACTTCTTCCTCGCAGATGGATTATCCTAACTTTTCTCCCAAGTGGAGCTATTGTTTCAATTCATCCTGCTCTCTGGAAAAATATCACAAACTAGAGAGTATTTGATGATGATCACTATTTAACTTTCTGCATTACGAAGAAAACCTTCCAAGGTAACTGATAGATGAACAAAATGCACGATGACAAGTAGGCTGACTTTCTACGGGTGTAATACCTAATCAAATCTCCTAAGTTTCCATCTATTACAGGAAAATCTCTTTTTCCAAATCTATTATTGTTAGCATTGAAATTTTTATGATTTTGAAGATAAATCTAAAAATACTTCATTAATCAGTAAAACCAATAGTTCTTCATTGTCTTATGAAAAGTCAACTTAGGGACTAGTGAAAATCCCTCGTAATTGATCCTTAGGTTTGGATGTTCTGTAGACAAGAAAATATTCTTTGTTAAATGGCCCAGCGAATTTGCTAATGCTCACACTTACTGATGATCTTTGAAACATTCATCCAATATTATACAAATTTTACAACCCGGATTTAAACCCTGCAAAACCTACCCCTCCAAATGTGTCCCAGGAAATGCATCCTAAACTAGAACCACCATACAAAAGCAAGAATTGAATAAACTCCTATGCTAGTAAAATAATAATTTTTCCCCGTTAGACTCAATGGGTATCCAACCTCGCCCCCCCAAATCCTAAGAAAACGGGGAAATTCACTCTTGTGTCGATTGTGAATCCTCAACAAAGCTGCCCGACAAAGATAATTATCCCGGCTCCTCCCATGGAGCAGATTCTTCAACAAGTTTCTGGTTCTGAAAGGCTATCCCTATTCGATGGTATCTCTCGATACAACCAAGTCTTGATGTTCCGGCTGAATAACTAAAACTACCTTCCAGGTACCATGCCATCGCGAAAATGCCCTTTGACGACACGCCGAAATATCTTTAGAGCAATGGGATTGTTTTCATAAGTCTTAATCAATCACCGAGAATTTAGATGATGTAAATCGCTTATTCTAAAAACAAATACTATCATCTAGCTCACCCACGAGCTGTTCTGCTACGACAAGTTAGGAATACTGGGCATCCTTGAACCCTAAGAAGTCCACATTTGCGAACAGGAAAAACTACTAGGATTCATTGTGTCCAGAGATGGAATGATTGACCTCGGTAGAGGAGACGGTCATTGCTAAACTTCCCACCTTCCTCCAAAAACGCTTTAACCTTCTTAGCCAAATCAATTTCTCTCAGGAGAAGATTTGTCCCCGGCCCGAATGGTCGCCTCCGTAACCCCGACATAGGGACACCCAATATCACCGGGGTCCACCGAAACAAACTTTTAACGATATAAAGAAGTCCATAATTCTATTCTCATTGAGATTCCCTGAATTTTCTCAAGACTTTACACTCTATACTTTTGCCTCCGATCGTTCCTATGTCGCGGTCCTAACTCAGAAGAATTTTGAAAACAATGAAGTACCTATCGCTTTTATGAGCTCTTCTTTTAAAGGTGTTGAAATTAACTAACCAGTGGTTGATCGGCAAGCTTATGTTGTCTTTAAGGCAGTTAAGCATTTATGGTCATATCTTTTGAAGTCAAGAACGATGGTCATTGTCCCTTACCCTGCCTTAAGAAACTTGTTAGTGCAAAAGGAGTTAGAGAGAAAAGAGCTAACTGGTCACCTCCTTGCAGGAATTTAACTTAGAGACCCTGATACCGTAGAGCTGGCAAGGTTGTAATTTGGTAGTTGATTCAAAAACCAAACAGATAGTGGAATACGTACCCGTAATCAACACGTGAATGACTTCATCAAGCGTGGCTGCCAAAACCCGTAAGTCCCTTGGTATACGGCGTCAGATTTTGTCTCAAACATGACCATCACCCTGGCTACCTTGACCCCGCCAAAAGAAGGTCATTGAGACTAAAGTCCACCTCATTTCATCTACAATGGCATAACGCTTCACGTAATTTCTCGATGATGCATCGATGTTGTCTTGAAAAGGACGAAGGTAAAGAGTCTTATTTGAGTTGCATGCAGGAGAAGTCGGTGGTCACTTCCGGTGGTGACACCGTAAGGTTTTAAGAGCTGGTTACCACTGGCCCACACTCTCTTTAGGGGATGCCCATGCTCCTATGTCAAATGTATCATTTGGTCGTAAAAGCATCGGGGATGACAGTAAAACTTTCACCTTCCCCTTGCAACCCTCACGATTCCCTTTCCGCAATGGGGCCTTTGATACTGAATCCAGTCAACTCATCCCTACAACAACACAAGTATAGCACAGATGCCTAATCGGGATTACTTTACTCAATCAAGTACCGTATAATAACCGGCAGAATACAAGTCTGTGACGCTTAAACTCAAATATCATCACTGCTTTGCATCCCTCGATTGTCTTGTCTTCGACAACGCCATACTTCGAGAGATGAGTAACTTTGCCTTATAGAAAGGAATAAATCTTAAGTATTCTCTAATCACTACCCCCGTGGTAATATTTAGCAAAAATCAACCAACAAGAACTGATCAAAATTATCAAGAGAACTGCGGCTGAAAATCAAAAGAACCGTACAATGTAATCGCTGAATGCTAGGGCTTATAGGTAACACCCAAAGCCGCTTATAGGGAACTCCCATTTTTCTGCCATGGCGTGTAGAAGCCATTCGCCACCCCACATTCTTCCTTTGCTCAAATTGTCACAAAAAGTTCAAGAAGAAGAATCGTCCCCTTTAGAAAGTCGTATTAACACTTTTATGAAGTTAGAAGAAGTAACAAACCAAGTTGCTGTGAAATTAGACCAACATCAAACAACCCATTAAAACTGACCACTCTAGTTCGCTTTCTCGGGATAGGAATTTGAAGCGAAGATCTCGTCCTAAATTGGGACAAACCACATGAAGGAAAAGGTGAGCATACCAAGTTTCAAAATTTCAGGTTTACTGGACACGAAAAGTTGGTCCTAGTTCCTTCGATTATAATCTTGAAGGGCGCCTTGACACTCCAATACCTAGTTATTAATGGCCAAGCCCCTGGTGCTACTTTGGTTAATTAATTACTACCCTTGTATATTATGTAAAATATTTTTGGTTTGCAATCGTTTGTTTCTTGTTTTGATTTGATTTTGGATTGATTAATTTTTGGTATTTTTTGAAAAATATGCATGCCCAGATAACGGAGCAATTCAGATTATGGGAAAATTTCTTCGCTGAATAACTTCTGGAAGGTTGTACGAACATTGGTGATATATTTCTAAAAATAATATTTATGTTGGAAAATTTTATTGTTTGAAAGAAGTTACTAATTTCAATCTTTGAGCAAAGTTTGTCATGATCACCTATTATCTTTTTAATGCTATCCCTTTTCCACAGAAGGAATGACCTAAAGGATGTATCCCCGCTATAAGTTTTTTAGAAATGTAAACATTTCCTGAGTCGGATAAAGCGACGCGATAGTACCATGAGGTCTAAAATATGATGTACATTCAAGATTTTTGCCACCCTCGGCCTATCTACAAAAGAAAACAAAATAAAAAATCAATGTGAGTTGTGGGAATTGTTTGTAAACCCGTTGGGATATTGAATAGGTCTGCTGGCAGTGGGTACCGTCTTGTGGTGTGACTAGGTAAACCCATCGGAGTTTTGAACAGGCTTGTTGGCAGCGAGGCAATGTCGGGTAAACAAAAATCTGAAAAATTATAAGAAACCCCTTTAAAAATTCATTTATGATCTAGAACTTCTCGACAGGATAGAGACGTCCGAGTGGGTTAAAATGGCAACCCTGTCGGTAGTTATGGACGCCAGCCGGGCAAGAATGGCCATGCCAATGATTAAATATTTTATCATCATTAATATCGTGGACTTGTTGGTCTTAAGACTGTCATTGGTTTTCATCTTTAAAACATCGCCGGTGATAGTGATGATGATGTTTGTAATGCGATTTTCCGATGGTTGTTTTTTAGTTGAATTTTTCTCCTACCGGTCCTAATCAATTTTATTTCTTCAACGATAACTGCTTCCGGCGCATTACGTTCAAATCATTTTTTAATCACAAGTCATAGTACCGCCTACACATACATCTTCTGAAATTCAAATTACTGTCACATCTTGAAAAGAGACGATGTTTCATTCTATACGATGTTTGTGAATTGTTTTCAAATTAGTTTTCATGATCGAAGCTTGAAAACTCTTCCATCGTTATTCTAACTATCATGGTCTACTCATTGATCGAAGCACCGATCTTTATTTTGTTATTACCGAATGATTCTACCATTTTCATTGTGCAACTTGATTTTGTAAGGCATTGAGCATGATAAGTTATCGATTATAATTGATTTCATAAGGGTCATGGATGATATTGTTTTATATTAATGTGACTCTTACTATCTTAACCTCTAAGCTTATCAATTTCATAAAGTCATTAATCACAATGTTATAAGACTTTGATTATATTGTGCAACAAGCTGTAACGCTTTGAGTTTGAGTTGATTTCATATTGAATGGAAATGTTTGATTATACACTCGGCATGTTGATGAAACATTTGATTTACTTTGGTTTTGATTATACACTTGGCGCATTGATATATGGTTTTGATTTTATGATTGATTAATGGTATGTATCAACTTTGGTCGATTCTCCGTGGTTTCAAAACGATACAATGGTGTCTTTGTTATAGCTATCATCCACCGCTTAAATTCCCGTGTTAGCCGTATTAATGTGGTTTGAATAATAATTGATTAAATGTTGTACCGGTGCCATTATCGTTTGGTAACGGGCGGTGAGCTAACCCACCACCTTCGCACGCATTGAATTGCGCACGAAAATTTCGTGGTGGTGTTTGCGCTGTTAGCCATCGGCCGTTCTCGTGTTTTGATCCTAACCTACAGAGCGTTCGCCATATGGTTCCAAATAAGTATTGAACCAATTAGCTCAAGCTTTGTTGATGTTTGATGGTGCATATAGCATCCCGAGGAATTGAATCGGCCCTTTCATCCGAAAAGTTTGATGGTTATAACTCCTGCGGGTTCTAAGAATTTGCATGAACTTCATATCATTTAAGCTGCGCCAGGGATGCGCTTTGGAAATCAACTAATAGTTCCTTAGTTCAGCTAACGTCCTCTTACCGGTCGGATTAGATGGTCAAAAACTATAGTAGATATCCAAATGATATTACCAAGAGTGAGCTCTGTGGATTGTGGGTTTGCCTCGCAAAACATGTTGAAGCAACGGGCCGGTAACGACCATGGTGACCCGGGCAATTCATCACCTGCTAGGGTAGGTATGGTTTCGTTTTCTTGTTTCACCTTTTTCTATTGATGGTTTTTATAGGCTTCGAGCTTAATATGCCTCACTAGTTGCATTGGAGTTTGTTTAAAATGTCCAAAAGTTATAAACGAAACCAGGCCGATACCGTACCGTTTTTCTTACCTGGTTAATTAAAATGTTTGTGGAGTGTCACTTAGAAGCCAAAGTCCACCGCGGAATATTTTCTTTAAACGTATCGATTACATGGTTCAAGCTCTACCACAGTTGACAAATCGGTATAGGAGCAAGCTTCCAGAACCTGCTCTTACAAATACCAAGCAATTCAAAACCCCACCGAGCCATCAATTCACCTACCCGCCTGGCCAATTACGATGTGGAAAATGTTAAACCCGGGGCTAAAAATCCCAAGACCAAACCTAATGCCATCAGCAGTAAGAAGATCGCCCGGCGACCCTCGGCAAGAAACGTAATCAGCAGCACTGCCAACCCCGACCTATTGTGCTCGCTGGAAGATTCTACCGAAATTGAGCGCCTTGCAAGTACGGTATCCCCATCCATTAGTCCGTGGTGATAAACCGTGCATGATGTGTTTTGAATAACCTACCCTCCTTGTTTACTTACATTTATAGATGATCCAAATTTTCCAGGCGTTGAAATGCCTCATGGAACCCTCGTTGACTCGTTGAAACCCTCTCCTGCTCCATCTCAACTAGCAACTTCACCGTGTAAACAGTGTGGCATGTGGTTAGAAAGGTATTACCTCGGTGTGCCAATGCTGCAGTCCGTAATTCACGACCGAAGATCAAGTTCTAAAGATCACCAAACAAAAGGCTTAAGATGCCATCTTACCGATAAAAGCAACTAACGAATTGGTTCGATTTGTTCAAATGTCGAAGTTCCATATGCCGGTCAAACCTAAATGGTATATTCTAATACTATAACGGCACTATCATTTGTTTATGATGAACTACTGCGGTAATAAATACCAATTTGAAATCATAATGTAATGTATATATAAGTTTTGTTTTGATTAACCTAATTCCGAATTAGCTTTATCGTTGGATTTTGGTTTTGGTTTGATTAATCATAGGATAGATTCGATTGTTTTAATTTACTTTCAATTGAATACCGCCTAAACACAAGCTTTTCTCATATTTAACCAAACACGTCAATATTTGATTCGAATTGGTTATGTTCTAGATGATATGGTTGGAAATTACAGTTAACTATTGTGATTTTATACCTTATGAAAAATTCGCCAATATCATCCTATTATGGTGTAAACCACTCATAATAGATGTAAATCATAGTTGTTGTATCCATCTATTTGATTCACATGATATGGTTTGACTGTGTTCTCATCTCAGTTCATATTGTGAAGGAATAAGGTTATTTTCACCGCGACTGTTGGATCTAAACATCATGCCCGTAATAGCTTAATTTGTTTCTATTTTTAACATGCTGGCAGACCGCCTCCATTGTTACTCGGTCTATGATTAGTACTCTTGTCAATGGTTACGATCACATAGTGATCCCCGTCTAAGACCGCAAAACACTCACATTGTAAACTGCCTTTCCATATTTGATTAGAACGAAATGAGCTTTATGATAAGAATATTACAACAAATCATTATGGTTTTCGCCTGTATCAGATTATAATTATGTTATGTGGCATATCATATCTTTATATGACTACGCATTGTTCTGATTATGTTGTATTGATTTATACATCATCTTTATATATTTTATCTAATTACTTACTTTCGCTTTGATACTTAAACAAGTCTGCCAGACAACCAATGGTAACTAAAGACAGAGCATTCTTTTCTCTGTTTTGATTGCATTCATTCTGATATTGGTGGTTTTGAATGATAATTTCAATTGAATCAGTAGTAATTGCTTTGATGATGAAAAAGAAAATTAAATTGGATTTGATTTCTTTTAAGATTTTATTTGATTGCTATCAAATTCCATATGCTATTTTAGACTAACTACAAAATAAAATGATTCTGTAGCTAAGTCTAAAAAGTAAATTTTTTTATTGTTTTCCTAATAAAATATTCTTCTAATTTGATATTTGTGTTCTAACAGGGTAAAATCTGAACTGTACTGAGTTTAAGTGAGCGCTTGGAGGATATCTCAAGGATTTCACTTGCATTTTTAGTTACTTAGGTTTAGGGATTTTGGGGATCTTCCCCCATTATTTAAACTGTTTTGATAATTATCCATGTGGATGTTTTATCCCCGTGGAGAAACCTATATATACTTATGATTTTTGTAATAATCATCATCCCTATTCATGGAGAACAAGGATATGGAATTCTAATGCAAACTCCATGCAATTGATGTTTTGTCAGAACTTTAGCTTTTCAATATATCAACTTTTGTTTCATGTTTTGTATATCACTTTGTTCATGATTTATGACTACTTTAGCTATCTAAATCAGTGCAAATGATATAATTTTAATTTCTGTAGTCCATATCTTCCAAATAGAGGTGCTACATACCAGCTTGTTAATTCAGTTTAGAATACGTTTAATCTTCTTCACATCGAATTGTTATATATATATGTTTTGCATAACAAGCCCCTTTTATTGCAGAGATTTATAATCACAAGATTGTTATGTGATTTTCTTTATGTCTTGTTTGTCTTGTAAAACACTTCTAAGTAGCCATAAAATTAGATCGCTATTTAGAAGTTATTGAACTAACCTGTGAATTTCTCTTCCTCCCACCTAGGAAGATACATCATACACTGTATGCAGACTTGAGCCAAGCTCAGAAAAACAATAATGGTTCAAGAGCCTATTGTTTCCATTGGCAGTTTAATCGATTTCATTAGATTGTTTAATTTCAAGAAATATATTAGATTGTTTAATTTCAGCAATGATTATTTCTTTTCATAAAATATAAAAATAAAGAGATTATCAATCTGCCTTAGGGCGTAAAATACATGAGTTTTGGTGTTTTAATTAAACTTAGATTGTTTATATAATGTATATCTAGAATAAGTACATTGTATCCCATAATTAGATAGTTGTCATTGATTTGAGTTATTACAATAGATATTAATAGATTGTATACAATAGTTAGAATAGTTTATACTTAGTATATTAGTCCCTTTCTTTGCTCTTATTAGTTTCTAGTTTCCTTTTCTTTAGTTAGTTTCTTGTATTTAGTTATAGTTTAGTTTGCTTTATTTAGTTTAGTTAGTTTTATTTAGATTACTAGCCTTGGACAATTTCTTTGTTTTCTAGGAGACCTTAGGCCCAACTGAGCCACAAGAACTCTGCCGGTGGTCCATTCCAAATGTCTTGAGTTATTTAGACAACCCCCGGACCGTTCCACTCTCCCAGCCAAGGATCTGGACGGCCGGGCCACCGGCTTGACGGACGGTCAGTTTCGCCCGTCAACATGTTGCTTTCACCTTCCACTGTGCGGGCCAGTCTTTCACAATCCTGTCTCCATCTTCCCTTGTTGCGCAATATCTCATTTCCAACCACTTATTTTTTAGGTCCTTGTGGCCTGGATCCATAGATGATGTCTTGATGCTTTGAAATTTTCAATGCCTTCATTCCCTTGCACCACTTCTACTGGGATCTACCAGACATTTGTTGTCTTTTGTTGCATATCCTCCAAGAACATGGAGAATACTGCATTGTTATCCTGTTGGTTCTTGGGGTCCTTTGCTTGCCACAATGTTTCATACCACACTGCATAACACTTTCCCTTCCTGTCTAAAAAAGTAGAAAACTTGGGCTCCTTCCAACCCACCAATTCTATCAGTATTAGCAACCAAGAGTAATGGAATTATGTTCCATTATCCTCTGCATCTCTATAGTCTACCAAGAATTGGTTCAATAGATATGGTGACCACCTAAAAACTATGCCCTTTGCGCATTGCATAGCTATTGCTATCACTCCTACTGGGGCTTCTTCCTGTTTTCACTTTCTCAATAGTTTGCAGGCCATCAAATTTTTAGAAAACCTTGTCGCATGATCGTTAATGTCCTTGATGATGAGTCTTTGGGTTCCCCTGTTTGTCCTGAACTATGTTTTTACTTCCTCTGTGATATCTTTATCCAAAGGATTTGTTGTCCAAGTAGTCCTCTGGATTTACTCTGTTGGTAGGAAATATTGTGATATTTTGTATGAGATCCACATCGATGGGGACTAGCCTATCCATCCACAGGACACCTCCATGTACCCTTGCCAATAATTGTTTAATGCATAGTCCCACATTTTTACTGTGCCCAAAATGTGGTATAACCAACAGATTCATCACGCCTGAATTATAAAGGCATGTGAACCACTGGGTGGGCTCCATAATAGGTTTCCCTAGGGGTCCTTCCTCCCCCCTATCCTCCAAGTATACTTCCTATATGAATTTTGGAAACTTTGTTGTATCAGTGATATCATGGTCTGCATACTTGAGCTTCAGCACCTTCCCTAACATATCTTCCATTGGAATTACAATGTCAGGAAGATGGGGTAATGTGATTTCTGTTGTGCTTGGTGCTTTCCTCTTTTTACATGTGTCTAGGGTTTATTCTATGGCTTCATCCTCGAGTTCTTCTTCTTCCTCTCCCTCCATTTCCTACTGGCCCTCGACTTCTTATCTAAGTTTATGTTTGTCCTTTTTTGTGGGTTTTTTGGAACTAGGGTTTGCGCTACCATTAGGGTTTTCTATGATTGGAATCACTTGCATCTGTTCCACTATTGATTTTTCATCCTCTTCTCTAGTGGGATTGGTTGATTCAGTCTTAGATGTTGTCGTGTCCTCCACCTCTAGAAATTTCTCTGGTTCTGCCATTTGTTCCTTCTTCCTGTCGAACTGTCAGGTTACTCGCCCAATTCTACTAGGAGTTCCAAATTCCAGGGGTGCCATTGAACTATTATTTCTCTCAATCCACTGACTTCTCCTTTTTATCGATCACCCTTTTCTCATGCTCTCAAATGATTGGTTGCTCAAAATTTTCTAACTGTCGAACTTGCTCGTGTTTTTCCCCTTTTATAGACCTAATCATTAATGTTTTGTCTTATTTTTCACTTTTTCCGGTCATTTGTGTAGTGTCTAATTTTCCTGTGCACATTCTTCCAAATTATGTCGCACAAGTTGATGCACGATGCCATTTCCCAATCACTTATTGCTCCTAATTATTTCTTTTTGGATTTTTCTTCATTTCTCTTCTTTTAGTTCCTACTATTACAATATGTACAAGTCTACTTGTTGTAATGAAAATATTGATAGTTAGTAGGTTGATTGTCCCTATACAGTTTCAGTTGACTAACAGTCACCATTCCTTACACTTCCTTTCCTGCTAATTCTTGCAGTTGTACAACACCTCCATCTGTGATAGAATTTATCTGATATGGCCATATCCAATGCATTTTGAGCTTCCTTGGGTGTTGTAAATACCTACTTTCATAGACGAGAACCAGATATCCTTCCTCAAACTTCTTCTTCTTGATATGTATATCATGTCATTCGGTATCCTTTGCCTTATGTACCTCTTGATGATTCTTTCTTCTTCTAATTCCATCAGTTGATCCAATCTTTCATGTGCTACGCTATTTTTTGTCATGCCTGTGATTGTTGTAATGTGCAGACTTTTCATTAAATATTCTAAGGGAACTATTGCCTCATGTCCATATACCAATCTAAAGGGTGTTTGGCCTGTTAATTTCTTGCAAGTAGTTTTATAAGCCCAAAGTATTATTGGTACCTTCAAATCCCAATCATCTATGTTTACATTACAAATATTTGTCAAGGCATTCTCCAAAATCTTCTTGAAGGCTTCCACTGTGTCATTTGCTTGTGGGTGGTAAGGAGTAATCTTATGGTGGTATATATTAAACTCTTCAAGCATTTCCTCAATTGTGTTGTTGATGAAGTGAGCCCCCTGATCACTCATCAACATTCTTGGACATACAAATCTTGTTACTACATTCTCAAATAAAAAGTGTGTTGCAGTCTCTGCGTTGCAATCCTTTACTGGTGTTGTCTCTGCCCATCTGGTTAAGTATTTTGTCTCTATAATAATATATCCAGCTCCTGATATTCTTGTTGGTGGATTAATTGGACCTACAAATCTATTTCCCATTTATCAAACACTTGTAAAGTAATATGTGGTCTCAGTGGCATCTCATCCCTCCTGGATGGATTCCCAACTCTTTGACAAACATCACACTTCTGACAATATTATTTTGAATCATTATGAATTGTTGGACACCATAATCCTACGCGTAATACCTTATGTGCAGTAGCTTTTCCTGGGTAGTGTCCACCTGCAATTCTTTCATGTGCTTCTACCAAAATAATGGGTCTTTCATATTCCATCACACATCTCCTCAAGATGTTGTCTGCTCCAAGTTTTTATAAATGACTTGTAATCAACTGATAATCTGCAGCTCTGAGAACCAAATTTTTCTTATGTGATGTAGTAAATTCTCTTGGTGCAAATCTTGTACTCAAAAAATCAATAATGTCAGCAAACTATTCATCTGCAATTTGTACTGAAAACAATTCTGCATCTATAAATTTGTCTTCCAAGTTACTAGGCTCTTCTCCATTTGTTATCCTGGACAAGTGATCTGGTCCTGCATTCAATCTTCCATGCTTCACCACAACTTCAAAGTCAAATCCCTAAAATAGTAGCAGTGATCTGCATATCCTTCCCTCCAACACTATATTATAAACTAAGTATCTCAGCGTTGAATGACTTGTAAACATATTAAAGTGTTGTCCCAACAAGTAATGTATGTATTTCTCAAAGAATACACCATTGTTAATCCTTTTTTTTCTCTAGTGTTGTAGTTTTTCTCTGAATCTGATAACTTTATGCTTGCAAATGAAATCAGGTGATCTGTATCACCTTCTCCTGGCTGGGTTAATATTGCTCCTAATGCTATTGCAGATGCATCTACATTCACATGAAATTCTTTATCCCAATCTAGAAATACTAAAATCGGTGCAGTAACCATATTCTCCTTTAAAATATCCATACTTTTTTGGCCTTCATCATTCCATTGGTACTTTATATCCTTTCAATAGTTTCTCCATTGGCGTAGTGATATGTGCATATCCCCTAATGAGTTTTATATAATACCATGTATGTCCCAATGTACTCTTCAATTGACGCACTGACTTTGGTGGTGGTAAGTTAAATATGACAACAGTTTTAGCAGGATCAACTAGAAGACCCTGTTTACACACCACGTGACCTAAAAAAATGCCAAAACATGTGTTGAAAATTCACTTCTTAATATTTAATGAGATCTGAAACTGTCTACATATATCCAACATCAGCCTTAATACTTCAACATAATCTTTCATCAAGTTGAACACTATCAATTCATCCAAGTAAACCTCCAAAAATTTGTGAATTAAGTTCTTAAAAGTTGCTACTACTACTCTTGAAAAAATGGCTAGTGCATTCTTCAATCCAAATGGCATAATTGTATACTAAAATAAGCCCCACTTTGTAGAAAAAGTTGTCGTGTGTCTATCTTATGGTGCAATCCTTATCTGATGATAACCTGAAAATCCATCTGTAAAAGAATAAGCTTCTTGACCCCATACATTTTCCAAAACTTCGTATGTAAATGGGGTAGGAAAAGGATCATGTAGGCAAGCATCATTCAATTTTCTCAAATCTACACAAATCATGATCCCTCCTTGCTTCTTTTCTAGCACCACCATAGGATTGATCCATTCGGATTCTTCTACAGGTTCTATAACACCATATTCTAGCATCTTATCAATTTCTATTGTTACATTCTCTTTGTATATTGTTCAATCTATACGACCTCTATATGATAGGTCTTGCTTCTAGATTCAATGAGATTTTCATCTCTCCTAGCTCTCCTTCTAGCCCCTTCATCTCTGAAATGTTGATAGAAATAATTCATTGTACTCGAGCAGTAATTATGTGATCCTTTCTATTGTCTGATGATCCCAATAATCTCCAATACTAGTCATATTTGGGTTATCTGTAGTTCCAATGTTGACCTTCTTAATCTTTAAAGGTGCAGCATAATATTCTGAGTCTAGCTTGGGACCTTCTACTTCCCTTTCACCTTCTACTTATGGGATCTGTATATTGCATGGATTATGTTCTTCAAGTTCTTTTCTTCTACTACATGATAACAGTGCAACAATTGTTTGACTGTTTGACTAGCCTGCTTCTAAGATGTTGGAATTGTTTCAAACTCTAGTTCTTCAAATATCATGTCTCTTACCACTTTCAACATTGTGTCCATCTCTGGACTATCATGTTCAAAGAAAAATGTAACTACAAATCTCGGTTGTATTTCTTCCCAATTGGCAGTTTCTCTTCGTTGTTCTTGTTCTCTGTACTAGTTCTTCAGAATTCATTCTAGTGTGTGAATAAAGTGGTGTGGCCATTCTTCTGGTGGTACTAATATCCATTGAACTTTGAAATTATGTACATGCTCTTAGGGTTGTCCAAATCCTTCATATTTATCCTCATATTTGTGGTCCTTCCCTATGCCAAATATGATGTACAGTAACCTTTTGCACTAGAGCCAATTGTTTTTTTTTTTCTTGTGTGTACCCCACCATCTTGCAAGTGTATCTTTTAAAGAAATATCTAGTGTTGGTAATCTCTAGTTTTCCATAACTTCTACCTCATATTTCATCAAAAAATATTCTAAATCATTTAACCCATAAAAAGTGGGAGGTTCCCTTACCTCTGTACCAACCCACCTCAGTGCACGCATCATTATGGCACATCTCCTGGTATAAAATTCATGTAATCGTACTTGTTTCTAGATTTCCAGTCATGTGTCAGAGTATGAAGCACAAGAACTAATAGTCCTCCAACTAAGCATGCCATTTTTAGTTGGGTTGATATAATATTCTTCGCATGTGATAGTTCTGTATAATTGGTTCACATATTTTGTCAATGTATTATCTGTAGGTTCTACATACCTTCCTCCATTTGAAGGATCTAATGGCACAATAACTTTGGATTCTCTAGACTCAAATATCATCTTCCTTTTTTCTTCAAGTTAATAATAGTCTGGTTATCAAAGGCCCAATCCAACCTCAACAGTGCTAGATTTCAAAGTCAACCATGGTACGCACACCAACTAGAGCTACCAGAATCCCCTTCAACCTTCCTATTGGCACCACTCTATGTTGATTTGCCAACTTCAACTGAATAGGTGAATACCCTAATTGTGGTTCTCACGTGGCTTCCCAAGTTTTCCTTGGCAGAACATTGACTTTAGATCCTAAGTATAATATAATATCCCCCATATTGAAAAATCCTATGTTATAATTCAACCTGAATTCCCTATTGGTTCTTCTCTTATTTCAGACCTGATTTACACTTTTTACACCCTCCTCCCCAGGATTACACTTTTCCAATAAATTTTGCAGTACTTGTAAGGAATTTTTATCACTCAACAATTTGACACAAGCTCCCAAAAAAATTCTTAAGTTACTTACTTGTTTTGAATACTACTCGTGATTGGTTTGATCAAATAATGGGGGCATGTCATAGACTGGTATGTGATCTACTGGCTTCATTCTTGAAATGGACACAATATTTCCCTTCAAGATATCTTGTCTAGCTTCTTTGAATATCTCTTTCTCTTTGCACGCATCAAACTTTTGTTCACGTATTATGTTCTTCCTAAGACACTCGTACTGGTTATGATCCTTCTTGGATGCATATTCCCCTGTTTTAGCTTCTCCTCTAATCACTATGTTAATATTATTCATGTCTTCTTCTATGTGTTCCACCTCGATCCATTGCACATTCTGATTATTTTGGTTCCTCTTGTCCTGTATATTTATCAACAGTGTTGGACAATCCTATGTTTCATGCTCTGTTGTGCGAAAATACATACATGTCGCAAGTGGTTGTGGACACTAGGCAGTGTCTTGCATAGTGACCTAGTTTCTGACAGTTATGACACACTACTGGTCCTCCTCCTCCTCCAAAGCATATTCCTCCACAGCCTCCTCCTCTAAAGCCTCCTTTGTTGCCTTGATTGTCTCTGTGCGGTGTGTTATACTGAGGTCCTTGATTGTACGACGGTTGTTGATTATTATAATGTTTTGGTGTTGTGCACTGTTGTGGTGTTGTTCACTCTTGTGCAGGGTTATAATGTTGTTTCCCTTGAAACTGTTGCACATTATATTGTTGTTGTGTTGCAAATTGTTGTGCGGGATTGTATTATGGATGTTGTGCAGTGTTATATTGTGGTTATTGCATAGATTGTCATGTTACATGTTCATCCTGCACCCTGTATGTATTTGCAATCCTTTCTTTCATCATCTCCAAGGTTATACAGTCCTTGTCTTCATGTCCAACTGACTTACAAATGTTGCAATATGTACTCTTTGAAATTGTCTGATATTTCTGCATCAAGGGGAAAAGATAGGGATCATGCCCATGTGTTTTGAAAATTTCACACCATGGTCCTCCTGGGGCCAAAGGGTTTGGCATATCCACTCCAATCTATTGTCAAAATAATGGACACTCATTCTTGTGATGACCTTATGTCTTGCACATTGTACATCAAACATATTCTCTTTTCTCCTTTCTTTTGTTTTGATTTAACTAGAATGTTAAGTTATTCATATCTTGCTTCAACTCTTCCATAGTTGGATATGTATGATTGTATTGGTTTTCCTCTAGATATAAGGCTACCTACAGGACCTCACCCTGACTTTGGATTTTTTGATGTCTCAAAGGATACTTCAAGTGTGGAAAAAAAAAATTAACAAAAAAATGCCTATGTTGTGTATCAGTAATAGTGTACTTTAACTTACCTTTTAACCTCTTGAATTTTTGGTCCACTTCCCAGACTGATTCTCCTGGTTTCTACTTGATCTCTATAATTTCATTCATAAACTGGTCTTCTAAACTTGGCTTTTCAAATTCATTTATTAACTGCCTCTTCACATCCACTATAGTTGTAGGTGTTCCTAGTGGGTTGTTTGTTGAGAGACCCATGTACCAATCTAATGCCCGGTCTCGAAAAGTGATTGCCAACTGTTCAACCTTTGTATCCTCATCTGTAATATGCTTTGCTGCCCATATATTCTCACAGATGAACAAATTTTTTTCTGGGTCATCTGACCCATCCCCTCAGAACTCTAGTAACCTGATAGTTGGATCTTTTCCTACCATTATAAAATTTGTTGAACTACCACCTCTACGCGGTGTAGAAACTTGACTACTACTTGCTAGAATTGCACTTTTGCTACTGGACCCGCATCCTAAAAAAATTATTCTACCACTAATTACTTGTTGTTTAACTGGTTTTTCTTCTTTAGTTGTGTTAATAACACATGGGGTTGTGGGTTCCACACTAATTCGGATCTGGAATGGAGATCCTTCCTCTGCACTATACCCAAGACCTTTGGTTTTCCTCTCATATGTGGCATGCAAGATACCCTCAATATGCCTCGTGGCATGGATATCCTCTACCTATTTTTCATCGCTATCCAAGAGCTCTCGCTTGGCTACTTCCCTCTTCTTCTTATTCATCTTATATTGGTAGGGTCGTTCATTGCATGTCACACATGCATTCCTTTTTATTTCCCTGGTCTGTTCATCATCCATCATTATGGGGTCCATTTCTTCCTCCTTCTGGCTACTCTTTAGAGCCTTCTCCATTTCTTATATACTCCTTAGTGCTTCCCCCAACTCCCCCATGCGCGTAGAGTGATCTAGTTGTTTGATTCCATGGTCATCATGCCTTTATCATGTAATAAGATCTTGATTGATGTATAAAGAGACCTAATATACCTTTCTCTGGGTCCCTTCAAGAAATCCTACTCTGCAACAGTGAATGACTTCACTATATCTACTCCAAACTCAGTGATAAACCCCGCAGTAATGTTGTCTAACCAGAAATCTACTACGCGTGTGAATTTATTGTTAACTCTTTCCGACCGTGCGATATTTTCAGCATTCCACACTACTGACCTAATCTGAATAGTTGGATGGGTATCCTTAAACCCTAACAACCATTCCTGTAATAATTGTGGAAAGAAACAAAAATATGCTTCATTAAAATCAGTAAACACATACCTCTGCAGATATTGGCATGGTGTATACCTAGAACCCTTATTGTCTTTCTACGCAAACTCCAATTGTTTTGTCTCTAACCATATTTCAATATCTTTCTTCGTAGGATTCCATGGCTTGAACATCCCTTTCTACCACTGCATCTTCTTCACCACCCCTTCCTAGATCTCCTTTTGAGTTCTAGCTGACAACAGAACCATTTGTTGGACTTTTGGGTTGACTCGGGTTCTACCTTAGTTCTCCAACAAAACCCTTATCACCATCAGCCCTTCTGGTAACCTAGAAGGCTACACCGGGCACAGACTACACAGTGCAGTCTCACTCGAGATGGTTTATGTGGCACTACAGGACACAGATGTTTGCAGTAATGGAAGGGATTGGGGGATGTTCTTTCTTACTTCTTTTGATATCTACTTAATCATGCATTTTATTCTACTATTTATCAAATTCATTCATTCATTTGCATATTTAATCTAGTGTGTGTTGTAATTAAATCATCCATTCATCTATATAACCATTCATATATATATTGCATAAATAATAATACATCAAGACACATTACACACATAATTTTACTATGGTTCACCCCCCTCTGGGGCTACGTCCACAAAGATCTTCTTCTTATTTATTCATTGTTGGCCCTTGGTTATGGAAGGAAGCAAAGAACAAGGAAGGAAAGGTAAAAAATGAGCTTCGCGGGAGACACAGTAACTATTACTGAGTCGAAGTGAGAAAAATAGCAGGAAGGATAGAGTGAAGTAAGGAAAATCAAGTCGTTGGACGAGAAGATCAGGAATGACAGATCAGAAAGGAAGAAGGATCGTGGAAAACTCAGAAAGAAGAGAAAGCCATCATTGGATGCTTTGTAGCACCGCGAGATGAAGAAGGAAAGACAGGCTGGCGAAGCCCGGAAAAAGTGGGTCAAGTTGACCTAGGGTTTTAAGACACCTAGGATTTTGGTAATCAGGGTTTTGACACCTAGGTTTAAAACTAAGGCTGTCGGGGAGGGACTATAATGTATAAATAGAGGTCGAGAGGACCTAGGTCACTACTGGTACTAGTGTTGGGTATTGATATTGATTTTTTTTGGTTGAGAGATTATTGTATTGTGAGAAAGAGGAGTACTGAGGGTGAGAGCCTTGTGGTATTGTAAGATATTCAGTTGGGTGCGAAGATCAAGTCCTGCAGCTAGGTGCACAAAAAGGGGGGAGACAGAAAGAAGAAGAGAGAAGGTCTGCTGCCTAAGAGCACAGATCAGAACTGTAATCTTTACCTTAATATATCATAAGCACAGTTTTGTGGACGTAGCCCTAGAGGGAGGGTGAACCACATATATTTTGTGTTGTATGTGTGATTGATGCTTGGATCCTTGTCATTTTTATACTGTTAATTTATTTATTGTGTTAGATCAGATGTATGGTTGTGCAGAGTAGGTCTAGTTGGTAAAATATATATGAATGTTGCATTATTCTTGTATTAGTTCCACTTGGCATTCCCCTGGTTGTAGACATCTTTGTTTTGCAACCCCCCCTTCTTAGATATTTTGGGTGAGACTACATCTGCTTCACAAGTGTTGTCGAAAGGGCCAGTAGTTAGGGCTTCTTGGTGCGCTCTTGGAGTGAACCCTGGGTCTGCCCCTGTGCCAACAAATGGTTCTATTGCTAGGAAAGGAATCTATGTAAAGGAATTTCAAGGTGGTTCCCATTGAAGACAGAGATTTAGAAGTGGATAGAGGATCAAGAGAGGGACTTCGTCGAAGCCCAGAAAAAGAACCCTAAACTAAGTACTGAAGATTGGCTACAAAGATACATTTTCACCGACATTCACAAGATCTTCTTTGAGGGAATCCACCAAGAGCTATTTGAATGGTTGGCTAGGTTATCAGATACCCAGTTCGAGATTAGATCTAGACATCCTATGGTTTGGACGTCAGCACTGATCCATAAGGTTAAGAGAGTTGAAAACGTTGTGTCAAGGGTTGTAGATCACTGGTTCAATAGTACCATTGGAGGATATATCACCTAGTTTGTTGTTGACAGAACAGAATCATATAGCCAAGTCGAGAGATACTTTTTCAAAGGACCTAGAGGAAAAAAATTTCACTTTCTGAAGCTGAGAATCAAAATGCGGTTGCATGAAAAGAACGTCTTGAAGATACAGTAGATCGGTTGGACCTGAAAAGGCTAATGTTCAGGATCTCGGATAGCAACAGTGACACAGAAGCTGGACATATGCGCAGTGGGAAAGTATTCTGAGGAGTTCACCTTCAGAACTTGTTTAATCAAAACTACGGAGAATAGGGTTTCTACAGTGGAGAAGAGGTAGATCTAATCGATGAAGAACATTCAGAGACCACCAGAATAGAAGAAGGAGAAGCTGAATAACTTCACCAAAGTGAGCCAAAAACCTCAGTAACTGAGTAGGTTACTAAAGTAAGTAACGTTAACCCTCTTGTTGTTTCAATAGCACTTAGCAGCCAGAATAGTCAGAACCACCAGAGTCCTTAGAGCATTGTTACTGGTAGCTTAGTATCTACTCAGACAAGAAGTCTAGTCAGCTCTATGGCAGATGAAATGAGGTTCCCTGTATTTAGAGGGGATAGATATAAAGATCTAGATCAGTATTGGTTTATGTGTGAATTCGTATGGAATATTAAAAGTATCACCAACGAAGTCATCAAGAGAACCCAGTTCAACATTATGCTAAGGGACCGCGCACTGAGTTGGTACATGAAACTTGTCCAAGGACTGGCGCAGCCTAAGCCACTAAACGAGATCAAGAATGTGTTGATTGCTAAGTTTAATAAACCTAAGTCGGAGTCACAATTTATTACAGAGATAAAAGAGATCAAACAAAAGGTAGCAGAACATGTTTGGGAATTCGACCAAAGATTCAATACCCTAACAGGTCGATTAACTTTTCAGATCCCCAATGAACAGAGCAAAGAATGGTTCATCATTGTGCTACTACCACACATCAGAGTCCCTCTGATGCAGCAAAAGATTGCATCACAGGTAGAAGATTTGGAGATCACCATGAAGCTTGAATCAACACCTATGGGTGAATCTAGCTCAGGCATGAGCCAGATCTTGAGCCAGCTAACTAGTCTATCTCTGCAGGTTGAGGATATGAAGAAAGATAAGGGAAAGGACAAAAGAGAAGATATTTGGTGTGTAAGATGCATATCTGAAGTTCATGATAAGGAACATTGTCCCTTGTTCCATGAGTATTTGGCATCAGGAGCACCGATCCCCTTGAAGCAAGTTAGCCTACCCTGGTGCGATGTACGCAGAAATAGGCATCACCCAAGTTAGTGCTATTACATGTAGAAGTATGTTCAGACACCCACAAACTTGTACTGCACATTCTGTAAATTAGTAGGGCATGTTGATCGATATTGTAGAGCTTACGATCTCATGCATGAGAGGTCAAAGGGCATATACAATATCCAAGGCGAAATACACCAAGAAGGAAATAATCCACAGTATAATTCTCCAGGAAGAGGAAGTTTCAGTCCTCGCAGTGGATACAGAGAACGAGGACGAGGAGGAGGTATGGGTTGAGGTTGAGGACAAATTATCTATTATAACTGCACGCAACCAGGACACTTAACAAGGGATTGTCAGAATCCTTGCACAACCTGTAGTTATTGTAACTCTTTTGAGCATGTCATAGAAGAATGCCTTGCGCTACTAGCTAAGCTTCAGGAAAGACGAGAACCCCAGAAGAACCCACAAGTACAACTAATATATGTTGAACCTTGCAAAAATGACCCTAAAGTCATTTTCATTACTCGAGGAGGCGCTGCTACAGGAGAAGACAGAGCAGTACAAGGAAAGAATGCAGATGACCATGGAGTCAGGAAAGTTACAGAGAAGACCCCAATGTTTGAGGCTAAGAAAGAAAGATAGATCTTTGAGGAGGGAAGAAAAGAGTTGAAGGGATATCAAGGGTCCTCATCTAGAACGCTGGAAGAAACCAAAGAGTATGGCATGCCTCAGTCGTTTGATCAGTCTGCATCACCAACAGAAGAAAAAGAGGTAAGCAAACTCATGGAATTTTTGTGCACATGTGTTAAGTTGATTCAAGATAAAATCGTTGTACAAGAATTACAATATTTAATCAAATAGTATGAGCTAGGCAAGATAGACTCCTTACTAAATAGGGCAGTGCACCAAATTGGAAAAAGGAAAAGTCAAAATAAAGAATTACACCTGAATGCTCATATAGGAGAATATGATATAGACTATGTAGTCCTCGACTTAGGATCGGAGGTCAATGTCATGACGAAGAAAACTTGGGAACTGATGGGAAAACCCAAGTTGATATACTCCCCTATCAGGCTTCGCATGGCTAATCAGCAAGTTGTTGGCCCATTTGGACAATTGGAGCATGTCCCTATGGACATCGATGGGGTTAGAACCTTTGTAGATTTTGAAGTAATTGAAATTGTTGATGATAGCTTCCCTTACCCTGTATTATTAGGAATTGATTGGGCCTTCGACAATTGTATTGTTGTTGATCTAAAGAAGAGGCATATGACATTTGAAAGAGATGGCCTTAGGGTCCTTGCACCTTTAGATCCAGATGAAGGTCCGAGGTATACAGAGCATGTCAGAGAAGAAGACCGCGCGTACGAACTGGAAAACATCTATAAATTAACAGTCATACAGCAGGATTATATCAACCCTACTATCGATGGGAATCTAAGTTGGTGAAGTGACAGTGCGTCTTCATCAAATTCAGAAGAAGCACTGGAGAACTGGCAGAACCAGATGTATGAATTGTCCACAAGGATATGTGCTCGACTGACCAGAGAAGTCCACTAGATTGGTACAACAACAAGTAACTTACCTACCTTTGATTGTCTGAATCCTTTAGAATACTTCTTGATGGACTTTGAATAATTGTACCAGCACAACAGAGACTGTTGGCTATGGATGAGGCCCTAAAATCTACACCAGCAAGATGGTGGGGGATGCACAAAGGAAACATCACAGACTAGACACAATGTCGAACTTTGATGACAGTGTGGTTCTCAGTACAAGTAGGAAGCTGCGAAGTGAGGTACACAGGTCGAAGTTGCCCAAAGGACCATGTACGAAGATGTGAAGAGGCCTAGAGTGACATTCCTCGAGAACAATGGGTACATATATTCATTAACATGCTAGACACAATCCCTATCAACTGGTACCTTCAAGCGGAGTTGTGCCTCGTCACTTCAGATTGGGAAGGTATGATCCAGAATTTTGTAACCACCTTTTTGTTTGACAGTGAATTTCCTTCTATAGACCAAGCATTACAGATTGTGAGATAGAACTTATTTAAGGAGGCATCCAGTCTCCCTTTGGAGCAAGAAGAGGATGAATGGACTACGCCATTCTATAAATTGCAAGGATGTTACCACATTAATGTCGATGAAGATGATGATTTGAGGAAGGTAAACATTGTTGAGATAGAAGGCCACAGAAATGTGGAAGGACCAGGAGTTGAGCTACCATTCATAGGATAGCTGATCAAAATAAAGAAAGTTAATATTGGGACAGAGGAAACACTGAATCTTGCCAATGTCGAATATTATTGGGATGCTTCTACCATTGACAAGATTACAGAGTTATTGCACGAATATCAGGACTTGTTCCTAACCAAGTTCACCGATATCAAAGGAATCAAAGGACCTATGGGAGAAATGAAAATACCTTTGAAACCAGGTGCGAAGCCAGTCAAGCAAAGACCCTACAGATTGAATCTGAAATATAAGGAGAAAGTGAAGATTGAGCTCGACCGAATGCTGGAAGCAGGGATTATTGAACCTTTCAAAGAGTCGGAATGGATCAGACCTATGGTAGTACAAGACAAGAAGACAGATTAGATCAGAATATGTGTGGACTTCAGAAAGTTGAACGATGCATGTTTGCATGACCCCTTCCCTACACCATTCACAGATGAAGTATTAGACAATGTGGGAGGCCAGGAGGTATATTCTTTTACAGATGGGTTTTCCGGATACCATCAGATCCAGATTGCCAAGGAGGACCACCACAAGACCACATTTTCCACAGAATGGGGATCCTACTAATACACAGTGATTCCATTTGGACTGAAGAATTCCCCAGCCATATTTTCTAGGGTGGTGGTCGAAGCATTCAAAGAATTTTTGCATAAGTTTTTAGAAGTATACTTTGATGACTGGACTATTTTTAGTTTGCTAAAAAATCATGTTGAATGTCTAAGGATAATGTTGGATAAATGCAGGCAATGTCAAATTGCTCTAAATCTGAAGAAGTGCATTGTAACACATCCACTATCATAATTTAAAAAAAAATTGGGTTAATTTCCCACAATTGAGAAGTTCCCACAAACCTGCCTTAGCGAAATGCCAATCCCTGGTTCACTATCGGGATTCTGGGTTTCTAATGTCAAAACTCATTCACCCCCATGACTCGCGATCCTCCAAATCTCGATGCGCTCCTTACGCATTAAGTCCCCAGGCCAAGCCTGTGGTTTACTGTCTTTACGACCGTGGTCTTACCTTTTGTACGGGGCTACTCCTATCGGAGTTTCTGGATTTCCATTGTCGTAATTCACGAGTTCTCAGAACTCGCAGATCTCCGATCCCCGATACGCTCCTAACGCATTAGCCCTCTATGCTATACAATAGTCTATGTGACCACTTACCATAAGACCACCGCCATATAACCTCCCATCGGGGCTACGGAATTTTTGATGACGAAAAACACATGCCCACGGGAATTGCGAATTCCCGATTCACGACGCGCCTTTCTGATCACGCTAGCCCCACTGGTTTAGCCCCTAGTCCACATGACCAACTCCGTGATCACTACCTTGTCCCCATCGGGGCTACGGGGTTTCCATATCACAATACCCACGTCCACGGGACCCGTAGTATCCCGATTCCCGATTCTCTCTGGGTGCTTGACACGCGTCCTTCCTACCGCTCCGTCCTCCTCTGCTAGTGGGCTTGACAGCTGGCTCCCACTCATCGGGGTTTCGCGGTTCGTGATTCCGTATGGAAAGAGTTCCTTGCATTCGTAAACCCCAATATGTCGAACCTCGACTATGTTAGATCCACTGACACGCGTCCCTCAAATGATGGACGGTCCTGATTGTATCGGAGAATCGCGTATCGCGACTTCCTTGTGCACAAATCTCTTGTCTCTGGGAACCCCGATTCCCGATCTCCGACTCTTCGGGATCCTTTGCCACGTGTCCCTTGTATCAACGGCTCATGATGATATCGGGATTTCGCATGTCGCGGTTTTGTAATGTAAGGGTTTCATGTCCTTGAAATCCCCGATACACCGATTCCCGATTTTCCGAACGCCGACTTTCTGGGATCTCTCTCCACGTGTCCCTGTTGTTTGGACGGTTCAGATCCTATCGGGATATCGCGGATCGCGATCTCCTGTTATACAATTTCCTTACCATCGAAAACTCCGATGAACACAACCCCGATGACGCACGATCCTTCGCCACCTGTCCTCGCAAACGGAC
>SNQJ01S0025222.1:81158-98049 GCA_010110895.2 Picea sitchensis
ACTATGTAAAATGAGGTCTCAAGGTCGATTCTCACCCCGATTTACTCGGAGGGAGTGCTTGCGGGCTGTGCGTTTCTCCCTAGGGTTTATAAGGCAGCCGGCAGGATTCGACCCCGTGTCACGCGAGTACGATACTTCCGTTGTTACCGATTCCCCTAGTATAAAAAAAAAAAAAAAAAAAAACATAAATCAATGAAACTTGTGTGTTGAAGATGTACTTCTAGACCTTGCACTCCCTTCCTTCCTTCGCTTGATAATCATAGAGACTTCGCCAGTACCTCCCAGTGAACGCTAGGGGTACTCTTATTCCCCATTAGCTCCATGAGACACAAAGGGGCCAAGCACAGAGACTAGAACAAAATATCTTCCAGGCTTGCCTCGCAAGGAACACCTTCCACTCTTTTACAAGCCTGGATGTCCCAACTCTCGCAAGTAAAAACACAGTCAATCAAAATTTTGGTAGATTAATCGTGCCTTCCAGGGATCTGATTCCCTTCTCTTCTACATCCCTTTATTTATAAAATTCTCCCTCATGGACATATGTCCCTCATGCATAATTCGTTAACTTTCAGAAATTCAGTTCAAGGATTATTCATCCACTACATGTGTCACATTCTCCCCAAGTTGCACAAGTAATTTCTCTTCTTCTTCTTCTTCTTTTCTTTTTTTTATTTAAGAGCCACCTTTCCTCGGAATTCCCCATGTGTTCCTAAATTTCCTCTTAGTTGTCTCTTAGTTTCCCCAAATCCCTTAATTAAAGGTTTTCAACTGACTAAATTTTAGTTAGGGTTGGATTAGGGGTCTTGTTAGTTAGGCTAGGGTTGGTAGACTCAAATTATATTCTATGCACAACTCATTCTCTCAAGTTGTAATTATTTTTAAACAAGGATTTCTTTCTAACAATTTCAAATTACAGATCTTCAATATGCTCAAGAAAGATGTCTTTACAAGAGACCCTTGCCTCTTATTTATACTCTCCAAGTGGCTTCCTTAGAAGCATCCACTAGGACACTTTGTCCACATATCTACTTTATCCACATAACCATTTGTCCACATAGCCACCTTTATCCAACTTTGTCCACTTAGCCACTTTGTTTACATGGCTACTTGTCCACTTAACCTACTTTCCTTATTTTAGGGTTAACCCACTTATAAACACTTTCCATAATTAGAAAGTTCTCCATTAACTTTATTATTTAAATAATCCTCTTTGACTTCATCACTTCACTTTATTGTTTAAATGATTTCTTCTTTGAAAACACTTTGACTTATTTGACCTTTTGGGGCTTCTAGCCAATATATGAGGGTCCTCCAACTTCACAAGGCCATAACTCTCAAACCGTGAGGAGTTATGTGTAGTTCCAGATACCACCAGAAATGGAATCACAAGCACTATCCATCTAGGATAGTTTCAATGATATATACATTGATCTTCATCTCATTATTTCAATATTAAGCATGGGTTCTCTAACCATACTTCTAGGATAACTCAACCGCAAAGTGTCTTCCCATGAGGGATTTCACCATAAGGGGACCACTTTGGAGTTCATCCATTTGTACTTCCTATCAACCATGAAAAGACAATAATGATTCATCTTTACATGAATCCAACTAGAATAACCCATGACAGTACATCACTATGACATTGTCCCTTTGTCATTGATTCTATGCATCACCACATGATCCAACGATCAATACATTAATGCATCCATCCATATATGCATCATATATCAATGACAACACATCGATCCATATTCATCTATGCATGACATCATTTATGCATCATATATCAATGACAACACATTGATCCATCTTCATCTATGCATGACTTCATTTATCAATGACTTCACTTGAAATCCATTCATTTACAACAATGACAATACATATTTCATCAATATACTATGAAAAGACATTGTTCCTTTGACATCAATGACAACATGATCCAGCAATCTCCCCCTTTAGCATTGATGGAAATACCAACATTGATGTCAAAACCAATCATTAATGGAAACATGTAGACATGGAATTTGTACATTAATGCATCATATATCAATGAAAACACATCAATCAATACATTAATGCATCCATCCATCTATGCATCATATATCAATGACAACACATCGATCCATCTTCATCTATGCATGACATCATTTATGCATCATATATCAATGACAACACATTGATCCATATTCATCTATGCATGACTTCATTTATCAATGACTTCACTTGGAATCCATTTACTTACAACAATGACAATACATACTTCATCAATATACTATGACAAGACATTGTTCCTTTGACATCAATGACAACATGATCCAACAATATCCCCCTTTGGCATTGATGGCAATACCAACATTGATGTCAATACCAATCATTGATGGAAACATGTAGACATCGCATTTCTCTTTATCAATGGTCATCGCAATCACATCAATGTGATTATATCTCTCCATTTTAAATCAATGGCAAAGGGTAGTTCTCTCCTTGGGGTTGCTCCCCCTGCCTAAACTTTCCTTGGGGATGATCCCCCTGCCTGGATTCCTTTGATCTTCCTCTGAATACTCTATCCCATTTTTTAACAAGGGATATCACTCTAATGTAATGTTGAATACATATCACTCATGCTCCCCCTGTGACCATCGCTCCCCCTGGAACCATGCCTATGTTCTCTTTCTCCAAGTATTTAGCTTTGCATATGATAAATATCTCCTCCTGGAATCATGGGAAGAAGAATCACTCCCCCTATGGGTATGTCTCCCCCTATCTTCTCTCCAATATGAACAATATGATACCACTCCAATATGCTTCTACTGCAAATGCTACTGCTCAATCGGAACATAGATCAACTTCTTCAAGAATGGTCAACTCTTCCTATGATGATCCTTGGACCTGTCCATGCATCAAACCCATGCCATACCATACATCATGAAGCAAAAGATATGTCAACAATGAATAGAGAACCATGAACAACACATCAACCAAGTACATCATGTGCCATATTGTGTGTCAACCATGCACAACACCCATGTACATCATGTGCCATATTGTGTGCCAACCATGTACAACACCTATGTACATTAACCATGTACATCAATACCATACAATATACCATAAGATATCATCAATGGAGTGTATCAACCATATGCCAAGAACATGTGCCAAATGTGTACCAACCATATGCCTCTACCAAAATGCCAACCATCTGCCTCAAACTAGTGTCATATCACTCGTGATATGCCTCTACCATGAACCAAGTGCCACAACCATGTATCTCAACCCTCAATTATCATAACATGTGTCTCAACTATATCATCCCATACATCATGTACCAAAGTATATGCTAAACAAGTAATACAAATGATGTACTTTAGCCAAGTACTATCACCCACAAACATATATCATCTATGAGTGAATCAACATTGAACTAGACATGTATCACCACTTGTACCAAGAAAGTGTATCAACCATGCACCAAACCTCAACAAGATGAACTACAATCAATATGTGATCTCATACATGTATTCCATATCAACCATAAACCATGTGCCAAACATACTGCTAGTAGGTGCTTCTTGTTGATATTATGGTAGTTGTGGGAGGTATTTACCTCCACGTGTAAACCTGATGAGAATAGAATACTCCAGGAAGAAAGAATAAACCCTAATAAGTTGGCTAATAACCCTAGAAGACATGTCGGCTCAAGAAGATAACTTGTATTAAGTTATTAGCCTCCAAGAGAAGAAATAGGCCAGAAGAAATAATATATACTGAACAGACAGATACCCACAATGAGAAGTCGGCCCAGGCAGTTAGCCAGAATTACTATAAATACAGGAGGCCAATCTTCATTCTGGCAGGCAGTCTCAGAATTGCAGAGCAGCACTTGTGCACACTGCAGTGCCCAGTTTTGTGCGCAGTTTTGGAGGAGAGTTGTCATTGCAGTTGTTGCAGCTAGTAGATCACATTTGGCTTGGACTATCTCTTGGTTAGGGTTTGGACTATCTGATCAGCTCTTGTTGGTGCACTATCCTTGGGGAAAGGAGCGCTACCCTTTGTTTGGCTATCTAGCCTAGGGTTTTCTTCCAGAGGGATTCTTTGTCAAAATTCAGGTGCTCGGAGGGTGGCTTCAGCCTATGGTTGGGTGAAAATAGCGATATTTTCAATGGTAAAATGATCACATCCATTATATTATAACATGTTATGGGCCCACACCTCCTTCATTCAATCTAACCGTTTGAAGGAAACATAGCCATAAGGATATTAAGCTCGTTGAAGAACTGCCACTAGGGTTTCTAGCAGGAGAAGTTACCAAAGCACTGCAGCTAGGGTTACTAGTAGGTGCAGTTGCAGAAACCCCAATCCTCTCGTTGAGGCACCTTAAGTGAAGGGATTGACCTAATTTCTAGATAGATTGGTGTGCTCTAGCCTAGCGCATCTCCTGGTACTCTTGGCAAGCCAAGACGTCAAGTTTGAGTTTTTGGTCAAATCTAGGGTTGACCAAGTCAAAGAAGCCATGATATACTCTATGAAGTCAGAAAACAAGTTAGATAGAGATTCTAACTTCAGAGATTGGAAGACAATGATTGACCTCATCCTTTCCAAGAATAAAGTGCTAGATATCGTGAAAGGAAAGATCGTGGAACCAGAGTTTGAAGAAGGAAAAGAGAAGGAACCATAGAACGTTGCATTTATGGAGAAGTTCAAAGACGGTGACATCAATGCCATGAGTATCATAGTGGACTCTATAAAAGACCACTTGATACCCTACATCTCCCATCTTGACTCATCGAAGAAGATGTACGATGCCCTAACAAACCTCTTCTCAATCAGAAACATTGGACAAATAATGAGTCTAAATAATGAGCTTTGTGACATGAAGATGAATGATGATGATAGCATAACATCGTACTTTGTGAGGATCTCCCAGTTAAGAGATCAACTACAAGCCATTGAAGAGATCATTTCAGAGAAGGAATTAGTAAACACGGTACTCAATGGTCTTCCCAATACGTGGGATGCATTTGTCGCAAGCATGAACACAAGAAAGGAGTATCCTACATTTGAAGAACTTTGGACTTTCTCAAGAAGAATCCAGGATCAGTACAAAAGAGAAACCCCAAAAGAATTACAATGATCAAGCCTTCACAGCAAGATTCAAGAATTTCAGGAAAAAAAGGAAGTTTGGTTCGAGGAAGACAAATCAAGAGAAAGATATTTCAGAAATGCAATGCTTCAACGATCGAAAGTATGGTCTCTACAAGGATCATTGTCCTGAGCTAAAGAAAAGGAAGGAGAAACATGAAGCATCAGTTGCCGAAGAAAAGGAACCTACAAAGAAGACTAAGCAAGATGAAAGAGACTTCTTCTTCTGAAGGTAAAAATACTCTTCTTAGTGCTTGTACATATCTTGTTTGCATATCTTGTATATCTATCTCTTAGAAGATAATATGTTCCAAGAAGAAATATACTTATGGAAGAACAACAAGATAAGGAATGCTATCATTATACAAGTCAGATAATACACATGAAAGGATGAAATACATCAAACAAATCATGTGGAAGCTATTACAAGATAAGCCGAAATCAGAATCAATCCTGAAGAGACTTAGAAGAAGCAAAGATAGAAAAAAGTCAACAATCAAGAGGAAATTGGAGAAAGACTTATAACACTTTGCAGAAGGGAATAAGGATGCAGACGGAAGAGTGGACTATCCTAGATGGAGGCAGTCGATTATATATCACCAAAAAGAAGAGCATGCATGCATACATGAAGCAAGGATTAGGAGGGAGCTAATCTTATGATCCACTGAAGATGATGAAGTATATATCCATGGTAGCAAATATGAAAATCAGTATGTGTTCAGTTCGACCATAGAAGAAGACTTCTTCGAAGAGAAGCCTTAAAGTATCCCTAGTTTTCCATCCACATCCATGATCCTATGATGAAAGTAAGAAGTTGGAATCTTCATAGCATGGAATCTGTAGAAAACTCCATGGGCTCAAGAGCTAAAGAGAAACATAAGGAAGAACATGAAGACTCCAAGAAGGAAAGAAGATCCAGAACAACCAGTCATTGTATTGAGAATCACAATATTACCAGCCTCATATGAACTCACTAAAAACAATCAAGCAGAGGAACTAAAAGTTGTGATTAAGAACAGTGTATGAAAGACTTATGAATGTAAGCATTGCGAGATCCAGAACTAGAGGTTATCCCAGATGGAGGGAGAAGACTATGATGATTGCTTGTAAACCATACATACCTCTACATGAGCCATTATATCATCTGCAATTGACATCAGATGAATGCAAAAGCTATTCTCCAGAGCAATTGAACAAAGAGAGTATGAAGAGAAACCTCAACACTTTGAAGCATACCATAAAGAGACCCTTGTATGCAGATGAAAGAAGATAACTTGGTGGAGAACCTCCAATGCACAGCAGAAGCATGGTGAAGATTTTCTATAAACAGAGATATTATATCAGAATGATTACTGAGAAGATCAGGATGATGGATTGCCAATCCATGACAAAGATCTCATGATGACAGAAGAAGTGCCACATGGACATGTTCCATTTTTCCAACAATGATATACTTTATTGATCAGAGCTACATGAGCCCTTCAGAGAAAACCAGTGTTCCAGACCGAAGTACATTTGAAATCAAGCATTACATTATCCATGATGAAGTCTAGAAAGGAGAAAGTGGTTCTCCAATACATATCTACATAGATTAACAGATAAGCAGACATTTTGGTAAAGCTTTTGTCCAAGATGAAAGATTTTTTGTACTCAAGCTGGACCTCGTGGAGATGACTTCCTTATTGAAAAAGGAAGAGATGATTCCCAGGTTGGGAGGGAGCATTGATGTATTATTGATTGATGGACAGTCATTTTTCAGTTTGAAAAATGGTCCAGGATGAGCAGATTATTTCCAGTTCGGAAAGTGGATTGAGATTTCTAATGGATAGACATTTTTCAGTTCAGAAAATGGTCCAGATTGTTGATGTACCATAGACAGCGACTTCCCATTGTGGTTAACATGGGAAGTGGTCTAGGGAAATCTCTCTTCTTGAGGGTTACTCAAGAAGACTGGCCCGCCTCGCCGGAAAACGATTTCCCATTGTTGTTAACATGGGAAATGGTATGTTTTGGAGGTTGGTGCAGGACAGTCATTTCCTTTGGAAATGGTCCGGACAGTCATTCCTTAGGGAGGATTCATTTTCTTCAGGTTGCACTTTGTTTAGTTCCGGAATAATGGCCCAAGTTGGGGAATTATCTAGGTTCAGAAATTAGGGACATACATTCCTTAGGGTAGACTCATTCTCTTTAAGTTACACTTTGTTTAGTGTTGGAGGAATGGCCCAGGGTGGGGAATGGTCCAGGCTTAGAAATCAGGACAATTATTCTTCCTTTCTCTAGAAGAATAGTCCAGATAGCTCATCATTGATGTCTTACCTTTTTTAGGGAAGATAATCTTCTGAGATCTCACAGATGTGAGTGGAAGAATGTCCTAGATGATTCAGTTTATATCATAACATTGTTTCTGTGCAGGTTGATATCGGATGATTGTTATGAAGACCGTGGTGGATGTGTTCCACTATTTGATCAAGTATCTGTGTGATACTTGGTGTGGTAGTATACCACTAGATTGTTGTTGTGTACTACTATGGATAGACACAGTTGTGTTCTATTGAATGATATTGTTCCAATTGACTTGAAGACTATCAGCAGTGTTGAAAATTATTATCAGCTAGATGGATGATCAATGAACAGAGATTTCCCAAACGAAAAATGGTTCGGAACATTTATTCTTCTAGATTAGAAGAATGGTTCTTGTGTCACTCTGTGGAGTGAGCATCATGTCCAATTACTCATATAGAGTATGGTTCCAAGAGATGATGTAGTTGATGACACTGATGATGATGATGGTGCTCATTATCTAGTCATGAGATAGTCTATACAACTATGTTGATGCTACTGGGTGAATTGTATGTTTTGTGCTCAATACCATTACCTGCAATACCTCCCTAGCTAGGAGGGAGTGTTAATATTATGGTAGGTGCGGGAGGTATTTACCTCCACATGTAAACCTGACGAGAATAGAATACTCCATGAAGCAAGAAGAAACCCTAATAAGTTGGTTGATAACCCTAGAAGACATGTCGGCTCAAGAAGATAACTTGTATTAGGTTATTAGCCTCCAAGAGAAGAAGTAGGCCAAAAGAAATAATATATACTAAATAGACAGATACCCACAATGAGAAGTTGGCCTAGGCAGTTAGCCAGAATTACTATAAATACAGGAGGCCAGTCTTCATTCTGGCAGGCAATCTCAGAATTGCAGAGCAACACTTGTGCGCACTGCAGTGCCCAGTTTTGTGCGCAGGTTTGGAGGAGAGTTTCCATTGCAGTTGTTGCAGCTAGAAAATCACGTTTGGCTTGGACTATCTCTTGGTTAGGGTTTGGACTATCTGATCAACTCTTGTTGGTGCACTATCCTTGGGGAAAGGAGTGCTACCCTTTGTTTGACTATCTAGCCTAGGGTTTTCTTCCAGAGTGATTCTTCGTCAAGGTTCAGGTGCTCAGAGGGTGGCTTCGGCCTATGGTTGGCTGACAATAGTGATATTGTCAATGGTAAAAAGAGCACATCCATTATATTATAACACTTCTAACAATGCACCAAAATTGTATGAATCATGCATCAACTATAGATCAAGCTATGACTCATCAATGATGTACTATATAACCACCTCATCAAATTATCAATTACATGTCCCAGTATGCAGCAATATATCCAATAAATATGTCTCTAATGATACATCACAATATATATCAGTGGAACTCAAATACGTACCAGCCATGTACCCCAACAGATCTACCTTAACCACCATTCACTACAGCAAATACTAAGCATCCAAGAATACATGTACTAGAAGTGTGACTCAATAGATCAATGGCATCTCTAGCTAGAATCATCATGATAATTCTCATAACAAAAATGTCATAACTTCATTGTCACAACCAGCATTGTTCATCAACAGAAAAGGCCTCAATCCATACTCTAGAGTTAGTATAATGCATAAAGGATATACTTTCAACACTCAACCATATGTCATCACCATACATACATCAATTATGTATGTCAACATGTAATCATGAAGACCTGCAACAAACCATGTTAGACCCTACAACAAAGAGTTATATCATTGTACCATGTTGCAATTCATATGCATAGCATTTTTACAAAGCTATTACCAAATGTACGTTGCATGATATACAGATAGCTCATGTATGTACACGACCTATTTATTGTTCAGATCGCGTATGTACGTGACTGTTATCAATGTACCTTGCATATTCTTCTGAAGAAGTCAATCTTGAGCTTGCCTTAGAGCAGCCATTCTATTTTGATTGTTCAATCTTCTTCACCCACTTCTGAAGGTGTCCTAGCTTCTCAGAACTTGAGCTCTAAGCTTCCATATTTCCAACATTGTCTTCTCTTCTAGCCTCATGTGTTCTTCTTATCATACTATATGAAGTCCTCGTCATGGACTGTCTTCTTGTGTGCCACCAATCATGGGATTTGTAGAAAAATCCACTATAGTTGTAGCATCTCATGGTGTGACAATGAGCAGCAATGTGTCCTACTTGATTACATCTCCAACACCTTAAGGTGTTATGAAATCTTTCATTATTTCTCCTTGCATAATATCTGCATTCCAAAGCTTTGTGACCATATTCACTACATGAGTAACAGTGACCATGAAAAACATTTTCATACCTTTGCTTTGGTGTCCATCTTGAAGGTGTCTCTCTTCTGAATTTGCTTTGAGGTGTAAATATGGGTTCTTGATGTCTTCCTTGATTTGTTCTTTTGAAAGTTTCTTTCCCTTGTGTAGATGGTTGACTTGAAACATTATTTCCATCCTTTGAGAATGAGGATCTTACCTCAAGATTCTTTGAGGTGCTTGCTTCAACATGTGTAGATTCTTTGTTGTATCCAAGACCTGATTTATCATTTGGTGATCTTTGACTATCCAAGATTTTATTCAAGATTGTTGAGCTATTCAAGAATTTTTTTGACTTCTCTACTTTCTTTCTAAGATCAAAAACTTCAGCGTCCAACTTATGACATGACTCTTCCTTTTCATTTACTTGATTCTTTAATAGTTACTCTACCCTTTTGGCTTCTTCAATTTGGGTCTTGAGATGGATATTAACTTCAATACTTTTGCTAATCTCATCATCTTCATTTTTATTTTCTTCTATTTCATTCTTTAGTCTTTTGATCTCTTCTTCCTTTTCTTCTAATTGAGTCCTTTTAATTTCTTCTTGTTCTTTGAGCATTTCCTTTAGTTTCAAAATATGCTTTTGATTCTTTTCAAGAAACCTTTTAGTGTTCTCTGAAAGATAGCTATAATCTATATAACTATGGTCATAGTTATATTCATATAGACCCCAGTCAACTTTCTTTTTAAGCTTTGAAAGTTCTTCTTCTATTTCTTCCATGGGATAATTGTAATTTGATTCTACACAAACTATTTCTAGATATTCTTCTTCACTTGTAGAGAAACATTCAACTTCATCACATTTAGAATTATTGCAATCATAGGATTTTGGAGATTCTTTACCTTTATTGTTCTTGATGGAGTTGTCTTTAGTGTCTTCCTTTTTGCCTTGGTATGTCTTTTCTATCTTTATCCATAGATCCTTGGCGGAAGTGAATTGTCCTATGTTTTCTTTTATAGAACTTGAGAGTCCATTGAAAATGGTCATGAGAGCCAATGCATCATTCTTATTTTCTTCCTTTTGCGCTGTAAACTTTGACTTAATCTTCAAGAGAACTGATCCACCAATAGTTGATTTCGAAACACTTGCTCCTTTTTCCTTCAAATACACTTTCATTTTTATTCTCCATGTTGAATAATTGTTCTCATCAAGGATTGGAACTTCATCATCCATTTTTGTGTCCATGGATCTCCTCCAAGATTGTTAAGGATTATAGTGAAGGCCTTCTCTGAAACCTATTGTTATACACACCGACCACACTGAGAGGGGGGGTGAATCAGTGTAGGGATATTTTTCAACTTCCCTTCACAAAACTCCTTAGTTAGCAAACAAAATTTACTCATCACTTATTACTGTCATTTATAACCAGTTGTATGTGAACATATATCAGCAACAGATAATAGCAACATATATCTTCAATAATCCATCACCACAAAGAACACAATATGTATGTACAATTTTCTTTTTATTATGGACTACAATCCTTGGGTTTATCAGCAACAACTAAATAGAGTATCAACTCCACAAGAAAACCAGCTCTGCAATGCAACACTCATCTTACAAAACTCAGTACCAACTAAGAATAGGATTCAATTCTCAACAGATACCAATCTGTCAACAGGTACGCGACCTATCAGTAGTGCAGCACGTGTATTTGTGAGCCATACAAATAGTGTAACCCATGTATGTACGTGGTATAGATCACAGCGCCCTGTGTGTGCCTCCTTAAGAACTAGTGTTTTCTCTCTCCATTATAACTCATATCTTTTGCATCCTCTGTCACATCCACTTCTTCCCTTCATTGTCCAATCTGTACCAAAACCAATCACAACACATCTATGTTGTCCAACATCTTACTCATGCTCCTCAACCATACAAGTGCATAAATGTTACTTAATCATGTATAAGTAACCAATATACTATGGCAGCCATATCAGTACTGAAACATCAGAGTGTTGCTCCTCAGTCAATCAATCAACATAAACCATATCATACCAAGAATTCCTTAATAATTCACCATACCATAAGCAAGAGTATCCATTAAAACAATCATGCAACCATACCAGAACTTCTATGGCAGATCTAAGCCCATAGAATGCAAATCTAGAACTTTCTTCATACTTCAGGAACCTGGGACCAACTCACACTCAAGTCTTCATGACTCTCTCCAATTGTACGCGCTCTGACCTCCTTCATCTCGCATGTGTACGCACTCTAACTCACTGCATCTCGCGTATGTATGCGCTCTAAACCATTGTTGCTCGTGTACTCCTTCAGAAACTAGGGTTTCTAAACTTCTAAAACTTTCACCGTCAAGATCTCAGACATACAGAAATTTTGATGCGTCCATGATATCCTGCAATGAATTTTTCACCCAGAATAGATCTTCAATATGTTCAAGAAAGATGTCTTTACAAGATACCCTTGCCTCTTATTTATACTCTCCAAGTGGCTTCCTTAGAAGCATACACTAGGCCACTTTGTCCATGTATCCACTTTATCCACATAGACATTTGTCCACATAGCCACCTTTATCCAACTTTGTCCACTTAGCCACTTTGTTTACATGGTCACTTGTCCACTTAACCTACTTTCCTTATTTTAGGGTTAACCCACTTATAACCACTTTCCATAATTATAAAGTTCTCCATTAACTTTATTATTTAAATAATCCTCTTTGACTTCATCTCTTCACTTTATTATTTAAATAAATTCTTCTTTGTAAACACTTTGACTTCTTTGACATTTTAGGGCTTCTAGCCAACATATGAGGGTCCTCCAACTTCACAAGGTCATAACTCTCAAACCGTGAGGAGTTATGTGTCGTTCCACATACCACCAAAAATGGCATGACAAGCCCTATCCATCTAGGATATTTTCATTGATAGATTCACTTATCGTCATCTCATTATTACACAATTAAGCATGGGTTCTCTAACCATACTTCTAGGATAACTCAACCGTAAAGCATATTCCCATGAGGGATTTCACCATAAGGGGACCACTTTGGAGTTCATCCATTTGTACTTCCTATCAACCATGACAAGACAATAATGAGTCATGTTTACATCAATCCAACTGGAATAACCCATGACAATACACCACTATGACATTGACCCTTTGTCATTGATTCTATGCATGACCACATGATCCAATGATCAATACATTAATGCATCCATCCATCTATGCATCATATATCAATTATAACACATCAATCCATATTCATCTATGCATGACATCATTTATGAATCATATATCAATGAAAACACATTGATCCATCTTCATCTATGCATGACTTCATTTATCAATGACTTCACTTGACATCCATTCATTTACAATAATGAAAATACATACTTCATCAATATACTATGACAAGACATTGTTCCTTTGACATCAATCATTTGACATCAATGACAACATCATCCAAAAGACCCTTCCTTATTGTGCGCCCCTTAGAAATCTACTTGAGCAATTGTCTCAGTCTTCCCTCACGACATCATGGACCACCCAAACTAGTTAATTGTTAACCTACAGTTTTGTCCATGGAGGGAGTGCTAGTAGGTTGTGACAGAGATGATGCCACACCTCTCCCTCAATATCTGGTTTTCTATGCAAGGTCCCTTTACTCCTTATGTGAGCCGGATTAGCAAGCATCGTCAAGCTTGCATCCATTAAAAAAAATATGTCAAAATCCATATATATAAATCATACTGCAATCCATCATTCATCATAGGTTCATATTAATGAAATAATCAAACAATAAAATACACTCCCTGACTCAATCTGGAGTCCAAGGAAGCCCTTTGATGCCACCGACATATATCACATGTCATGTGTCATGCACACTCAAGACTACTTTTCAAAGAACATGTCAACACATATATATACATCAATAAGATCAAGCAACTATAACACCTCAACATCATCATATATAACCCAAAATCTGAATGAAATCATAGTGTTCCATACCCGGATCACTTGCAAGCAAGTGTCCTCAAATAATAAATCAATAATAGTATGCTCAGTAGAGCGGGATGTTACAACATAGGACAAAACATTCCTTATATTTACAAGCCGGTATATATAAGATATCATAACAAAACTGATCGAAATTTGAAGAAATAATTATTTATCCTCTTCTTCTCCTAGTGGCTTCCTGAGCCATCATGTCCATATTCATTTTTTCTACAACTCTCTGAAGGGCTGCAACTCTTCTTTTAATTCCCTTTTTCAACTTATCAATTCCAGTTTTTTGCATCCTTAATTTGCCTCCTGAGTCTTTTGAAAGTAGGGTATGATAAGATGGAAATAAATTCAATCTGAGTGAAGTTGCAGATAGGCAAAAAGATACAACTCTATGTAAACAAAGGGTTTACAGCGCCAATAGTGAGTTTGCAGCACCAACAGCCAGTTCGCAATGCAAGTCTACAGCGCAATTGAACTAGGCTTTATGAAGGACTGACAAGATTTTTCATTTCTAAGAGGGAACATATAATAACTCGTTAAAAACCTGGGCCTTAGACAAATTTCAAAATTGGCAAGGGTTTGGTCAATCAAAACAGAGGGTTCACAGCGCCTGTCTGCAGTGCGCAATTTTTGGTACATGGTTAATAGAGACAATTTGCAACGCAGAATTATCAGTGAGAAATAAAACTTGTTTGCAAAAGGGAACTGTAGGATGACCCTGAGATAACAATCTTGACCAATGAGAAGGATTTAGAACACCATAACAGTGGGTTTGAGATTTATCATCACATGAACATTAAGAGTTTGCAGCGCCAACAATACATAACAGTTTTATATCCTTGCTCAACCTTTTAAGCAGCAAGTAAATCGTCAAGGGGTACCTGGTATGTTCTGAATTTAGGCTAGTGTTTTTTAAACTTGAGCTGGAGTTAGAGGGAGGCATCCAATGTGCTAACACATAACATGACCACATCCTTTCATTAAACATTCATAAACTATAAATGAAATAAGTAGAATACATCACATTACATAGACACCATAACTCAAATTGAAAGGGGATTCTTTATTCATAATATTCCACACATTCATTATAGTCATTTCCCTACAATATGTTGACGGGCGAAATCGATCGTCCATCAACTGAGAGAGTGGAACCGGTCCGAGGTTGTCTAATAACCCAAGCCGTTTGGGATGAACCACCCTGATGGGTTTAGCGGCTCCGTTAGCCGATCTAAGGTCCTAAGAAAACAAAATAAAAACTAATATAAACTAATTATATATATACAATCTACTAACTAATATTGTACTAACTACTAACTAAAATATAACTTATTCACAAAATGTACAATATCTACAATTTACAGATTTGAATAAAACCTGAAAAACTCATTTATGTTCTGCCCTAAGACAGCGAAAGATATTTTTTGTTGATCTTATAATTTTATAAACAAGAAATAAAACAGAAAACTAACTAGACTAAACTACTAATACACTAATTCTAACTACTAATCTAAACTACACATATATCTAACTAAACTACTAATAAATATACTAAACAAATAAATAACAAATTGACCTGGAAACACTCCAGGTTTGTCCTGTGTATGATGATCGCCTTAGCTGATCAGAGGAAGGAAACCCGCACCGAATAATCCAGAAACTTCTCGTAAACGATAAGTTGCAGTGTTGTACAAGTTTGATTACAGGACAAACAAGACATAAAAATAACAACAATCATATGATTTATAAATCTCTACAATTAAATAAACCTGTTTGCAAAGATCTATACTTAATGGTTCAATTGATGAAGAAGAGAAATTTGTCATTCATAAGCTGAACTAAGTAATTGTTGTATTCTTTAAATTAGTGAAAGAAATCAGACATGGATCACATTAATTCAATCATATCATTCTGCAAAAGACTATGATAGCTAAAGTAGTCATTAACCAAATGCAAATTGATAAGCATAAACATGAAACAAAAGATTGATATTATGAAAATCGAAAGTTGTAGCAGAACATCAACTTTTGTCTCAGTTTGTATTAAAAATCCATAGCCTGTTTCTCCCACAAGTGAGGATGATCCTTATTACAAAAATAATAAGTATTTAAAGGGCTTCCACATGGTAAAACATCCTTGTGGAAGTTATAAAACTGTGTACATAAAATCTGAGAAGATATCCCAAAGTTGACTAAACTAGGAAACTAAAATAAAAGTAAAACATCCAAATATCCTCTAGACTGTCCATCAAATCCCATGCAATTCGAATTCACTTGAAAAGGACCAAAAATGAACAAGTCAGAAGGATCTTTTATTAACAAAATGATAAAAAAATTAATTCTATAGACTAGCTACAGAATCATGCGATTCTGTAGCTAGTCTAAATAAGATACAGAATCAGCATTGAAATTAATCAAAAATATTTTAAAGAATTCCATTTAATTGACATACAATAGCCATTTGAAAACGAATCATTTAATTTGAGTTTGTTATAACATTCGAAATCAAACAGGATACAAATCAATTAAATGAATACAGAGATAGGCATACTCTGTTTTGTTTGTTACCTGAAAGTCGGGTGACAAAATCATATGGAACAGCAATGCGATCGTTTCATAACAAATCGAATTCAACATAATCAAAACAAATGGCAAGCAACTGTTACGCTGCCTTGTCAACAGGAAATATGAATTCGACAAGATCATTTTCAAATCATAATAACTATTTTGACATAGCAAACGACTCATGCCACAAGTAGATTAACTCGAGCTGGTGCGAAAATCAATTCAAATAAAGTCGTAACAGGATCAATTGATAGCAACAGAATTCGTAATTTGTTATTGAAAATTGGGCAAACAAGATTGATTGTCTTTGATCGAAATCGTTCCAATCAAATGAATTATAACCGGGTTTGACCAATTCGTTTTACACATTTAAAATCAAACAAAGCAGCAATTACAATCGGAATCCAATTCCTAAAAATGATCGAACTAACAACAATCCAATCAAGCGAATCAATCGGCTCGTTTTAGCATCGTCATTGCAAAACATAATCGTTCCATGATTCGGGCGTATTTGCACAGGTTTAATGAGATCATTGTTTTTATAAAAAAAGAGTAGTTCTTTCCAA
>SNQJ01S0025222.1:105863-138545 GCA_010110895.2 Picea sitchensis
CGAGCTAACAGAAGTGAACGGGAATAAAGGATAGGCATAAATGCTAGCATGCGAAGGTGGTGGAGTTTATCTCTGCCATGCAAAATAGTAATTGCCAAAGTACAACCACCGATTTACATAGCTGTTCAATCCATAATAGTAGTTCAACAATCAAGTCATGTGCCCAACTAGTGAAATCAACGTATAAACCAACGCGCGCAAACATTATGCCATCGTTTTAAACACCTGACATATAAATCAAAACCAAAATCAATTATGCGCCAATGTACCAGCTCACATAATCAATAGTTTAACCAATGTGCTGATGGGTATTCATATAATCAACGAGCCAATAATTATAAAAACGCAAACATAGGCATTATATTAAAAAGATATATATGAAAGATTTAACCATAACACCCATGTATCTTATGAAACCAAAAGGTCAAGTAAACCAAATAAAAATGCAAATCCAAATATTAATGCATTGCAAACTCAATGAAACCAAGTCACACAATCAATATAAGAATGTCCAATGAGTATAGTTCGAATGTTCTGCCGGCTACATAATGATAAATAAAAGGTAAGCGCAATAGGAATATCGAAAAAAAGATAATGACAGTTTAGATAGTGATTCCAATTCGACTTCAAAAGATTAAGTTTTCATGCTTACAGTCGTGAAAACAAAACGAAAATAAGTGCTTAAATGTCGCAAAAAATGAAAATGTTGTTTATTTGAAAATTGCGACGAAAAATTGATGTTTGCAAGACATAGGTGTAGGCAGCTCATAAGACAGTGGAAAAATGTGAATTGGCTGCCAACACGTTGCAATATTATTTAGTTCAAGCACAAAACTGTGGGCCCCAGTGGATGCGTGGCGCCAGATCGTGAAGTCTAGAGACTTGACACTCTGGAAGAAACGGCTCATGATGGAATGGGAGGAAAAAACCCCCGAAGTTCCATAACATCGAAGTAAAGTGACCTGATGACATCATCGGGGTGACGTGGAAATATTCAGAGATTTGCGGTTCAAGAGTTTTGGGGTGTGTAGATGTGAAATCCTTTGAAGTCCTAAAGCTCTGGATCTCTGAAGTCTCGGAGCTCTGAAGCCGGGAGTTCTATAGTGGGTAGAAACCGTTGGATGCTGGGAAGTCATAGATCGTTGTTCCACCCCACTTCTCAAGTTTGCCAATTCGACACTCCGGGAGATTTGTTGTGATGTGCTTTGGAATCCGCCGAAGTCGAAGTCCCCGAAGCTCCTATCCACCGTAGATATGTGCAAGGAATTTGGACCGTAGATCCACTGTTCTTCACGTGTTCGATGGTTCATTAATCTATGATGTTTGTGATGCATGGGAAAGGGAAAACCTTCGAAGACTTGGAGCCCGAAGTTTCAAGGTTCCGGATAAGTGCCCAAATCATTAGTGTTGGGTCACAACCGTGGTCACATACGAACCAAGGGCTGAAGAAAAAGGAGATAGTGCCCGAAATTTGTTGCAGAACATAACTGGGCTTAGAGATAGAAGCTTGAGGGGTTCTTGACTGACGAAGACCTGCATAAAATGGAATCTGATATTGTTTTTTGTTGAATCATATTAGTTTATTTTAGAATTTTTTTTAAAGTCTATTAGCCTCACAAAAATTTGGTTGACTGCACATTTTCCAGAATTAACGATTGTCAGAACCGAACCAAATTGTCGCATAGTGCAGAGAAATGGGGAAGGAACAAGGTGCTTACAGTTCAGAAAATGAAGTTAGAGGAATGTATGTCCATTTGGGAGTTGAAGGATCAAACTCTAATGGGTATGGATAAGAGATAGATAAAGAAGGGAACATGATGAAAATCATTGAAAAGTTACAAAAAGATGTCTAGAATCACCGAGAAGATAACAAAAAGCTCGTGAAGGCCAGGGAGAAACATGAAGAATTCAACATAAAGTTGATGCAGATCCTGGAAAGAATAGAAAATAAATTGGATAAGGAGAGTGGCTCAAGAAAATAAGGAAGTCACAGAAGAACAAAAAGTTATAGCAGACATCACCAACACTCCCCGAGGCATTCCAATAAGAGAGCACACAAGAACTCAAGTCTATCCCCTGTTAGGAAGCATACGAGGTATGGGGAGGATTAGCTACGAGGGTAAATGAACAAAATCAAACCTCCTACATTTGATGGGGAGCACAAGAAGGATGCATATGCAGAGACATGGTTGCTAGGCATGAGAAAGTAATTCCAATTGCATAACTATTCTTCTCATGCAGAGGGAAGAATTTCCATATACCAACTTAAAGGAAAATCATCCATGTGGTGGGATCAGCTGGTGCAAGTACAACACCTCAGGGAGAAAAATGTGACTTGGAAGGATTTAAAGAGGCATTTTGAGAAGAAATACCTGAACAAGAGGTATTATGACAGAAAGATGAAAGAGTTCTTTGAATAGAAACTGGGCAACATGGCTATTGATGAATATGAAAGGAGATTCTTAGAGTTGGTGAAGTATGTCTCCTTCATCAAGGATGAGACAATGAATATTCAAAGGTACCTAAGTGGGATTCCATCTTTCATCAGTGATAAAGTCCAATATGATGATCCCAAGACTCTGGAAGAAACTATAAGGAGAGAAAAATGTTTATATGATCAACAAAAAGGAAAGCCTACTTTCCAAAAGGCTTGAGAGGAAAAGAATAAGTTCAAGAAGGAACAGAGGCATAAGGGAAACAAGCCTCCATTTTTTGAGAAACAATCCTCAAGGACAACCATCTTTTAGAGAGCATAAAATGGCCAAGGTAGGAGGGGAAAGGTCAAGGCAAGGACCCATTCAATGTTGGGGTTGTAAAGGAGACCAAAAGTATAGATATTGTCTTCACAAAAGTGACAAAGTGAGAGTTGTTCACAATGTTCAATGAGTTGACACAGTGGGGGACATGGGCATAAATTTACCAAAGATCTATGCAGCCTTGGACAATAAGCAAGAAAAGTATCAATCACATATGATTGAAGTGGAAGGTATGATCAACAACGAAACCATTACTATTTTAATTGATTCAGGATCTATTCATAGTTATATAGACTCTAAGGTAGTGGAAATATTTCTTTTTCCAAGAATCAAGTATGGGAAATCTTGGTTGGTACAACTGGATACTGGAGTGAAAAGAAAGTTCAATGAGATGGTTAAGTAATGTCTTATGGACATGAATGGACTGAGCACAAGGGAATAATTGAACATATTGCCTTTAGGATCTTATGACTGCCTAATTGGTATATATTGGTTAGACCAACACCATGACATATTAGACTGCCAAAACAAGGCATTCACTTGCTTGGATGAGGAAGGAAATCAAAAAATAGTCCAAGGAATTCCTAGAGCAGTTAGTGTCCCGGAAATCTCAACAATGCAATTGAAGAAGTGTTACATGAAGGGCTATCAAGTATTTGCAGCCCATATGGAGGAAGCATCTAAGGATAAGGTGCCAAATATGGAGGATAATGCAGTCTTGGAAGATTTTGAAGATGTGTTCAAGGAGGTACCAGGACTACCTCCAAAGAGAGATATTGATTTCTCTATTAATTTGATGCTTGGAACAACTCTAGTATCAAATACTCCTTATAGAATGAGTACACCAGAGTTGAAAGAGTTGCAAATTCATCTTGAAGAAATTCTGAAGAAGGGGTATATACGCCCAAGTGTGTCACCTTGGGGTGCCCCATTCTTGTTCGTGAAAAATAAATATGGGGGATTGAGATTGTGCATCGATTTCAAGCAGTTGAACAAAGTGACTATAAAGAACAAGTATCCTTTGCCAAGGATTGATGATATTTTTGATCAATTGAAGGATGCAAATATATTTTCAAAGATAGATCTCAGGTAAAGATACCATCATGTAAGGATTAAAGTGGAAGATATCATCAAGACCGCCTTTAGGACAAGGTATGGTTATTATGAGTTCAGAGTGGTGCCATTTGGGTTATCAAATGCACCCGCTGTTTTCATGTGCTTAATGAATGGTGTTTTCCGGGAATATTTTGTTGGATCATGTTGTCATTGATGCCAATGGACTTTGGATCTCTGGATTTTTCCCATCTTGATGATCTTGTCTTTCTCATACATCATGGGCTCAATGAATACATCCAATGTGGGCATTGTCCAAGTTGCATATGATGTAATCCTTACTGTATGAAATGTGGAGACAAATATGGCATATTCCAGACCTAACTTTGATAGAATAATAAGAATCATTTGTTTTTATATCTTTGATTTGTCGATCCCGCATCTTTTTAGTTGAAGCAGTAAGGATTTGAAATTCATGAAGAAGTCTTGGATATTATAAAAAATACTTGGATCTAATGAGTTTAACTCAATCTCTAGCATGTGGCCACACATATTGTTGATTCAAGTATTTGGATTTTTCAATTGCATATGTGGAATTGGTTTTTGTTTCCATGGTTATTCGATATAAGCCTCTTCCTTTGAGAAGAAGAAGGATATTTAGCTTCCACTCGAAGTAATTGTATGGTGTAAGAAGTGATGACTATATAAATTCCATTCTTTTTGATTGATTCAATATTTTGTACCTGTAAATGATTTTTTGTGCACCTTATTCCTAGCACATGTGGGCTCTAATACCATGTGAAATTGGGCTGAAACCTGCACAAATAATCTAGCTAGAAACAATGAACAACAAACTTTCAAAGTTGAAAGAAGAAGAGAAGAATTGGAGACAAAGAATAAATAATTGTATTAACCAAATGAGAGCATGGAAAGATACACATGATATACTCTACATGGCTGAACTAATGCACTGTATTAGTGATCTAGAGAGATGTGGACACACATTGATAGAAACAAGAGTGAATTACCGCCTAGTCATAGTTAATTGGCCATGCAATCATTAGTTAATTAGTTTAGACAAGTGGAGTGGAGAGAATCTCATGCATGCACATGTGGTGCACCCTCCTAGCTTCATGCATGTCAATTGCACCCTCCTAGTGATGATCCCATGGTGAGTGTACCCTCCTGGTGATGATCCCAATGTGAGCATGCAACACTTGGTGATAATACCAAGGTTTCCATGCAAGAATTCACTCCACTAGTCTAATTGACGTACAACTGAGTAATGACTGAAGAGGAGGTGGCACCCTCATCTAGGGAAGGATATCTTTGACTAAGGCACCGTCAACATATACTAATAAACTTAGGAAAAGAAATATTAGGTGGGTGTGTAATATCTCTAATAAAATCACCTTGAACTATATTCAATACAATGGAAGTTATCAATCATTATCACTCTTGAACATTGCACCTTTTTGCATCATTGTCTTATAGTTGGGTTATAGATTTCCTAGGATATATACCATCATTATGAGTCATATACTCTTTCAATTGGTTACTCTTCCAGTCACTATGGAGAGTGATTCAATGACTCATGCATTGTTTCACTATATTTTTGGTGCTCTTGAGTTAGTGCTGCTAAGTCATTAGTATATCATACTATATGTTCAAGGGAAGTGAAGGCCAATTCAACCATTCCATAGTCTTTTTGACCTTTCATGTTAGCCATCCCTATGTCAGTTGTACTTGGTAATTGTATCTCTTCCCATAATCTCTTGGTGATTATTTCACATCGATTGATGGGAGATACATTAAGGCCTTTCTTTGATGAATCTCTTCCTCTTGACACCAACAAATTATATAGGACAAGTATATAGAAACCAACTAGTACCTTGAAACTTGCATTCCTTAGTAGAAAGTTTCCTCACAATCAACAATGGCTTCACCTCATTGAATCCTTATCAATTGATTCTACGAGTGTTTGAAACAAGCTACTATATTCACACTTGCTAGATTGTACTGGGTACCTTGGGGTCCATTTTCATTATTGGTGGGTCCCCTTGCATCTGTTAACAATATTCCTCAATGACCGGTAATTAGATAGTTTCTACCTTGCTCGACATCAACTCATCTATTTTCATGCTGTAGAATCATACCATCGATGAGGTTGGATTGAAGACCTCGGGCCTAGGGGAAGTTTTACTCCTTTATGCTACCCATCCCAAGTTTCAATGGATTTTATCACTACTATATGGTTACTTTGAATACCACATGGGAACTCTTATTGGTGCTAGATGTCTTCCCGATGTATAGTATGACATATATCCACATTGTATTTTCTTGTGGCTATGATCTATTTTATGACATGGATCCACTATGTACTTTTTCATGGCCACGATCTTGCATATAAGTTCATGTATCCACAACGTTTAATGTTGGCAACCATTCTTTATTCTACATCCAAGGATGGGTATTACTACCTCGAGGATGATTTATATACATGTTTGGTTGATGATTGTTTCAAGGTACTCATTGGTTCCTTGTTCTATGAGCTCCTTCCTTATGTCACTGCTATGTATTATTGGTCATGTATTTTGGCCATTAGTTCCTCTTTTTATCTTACACAATAGGGGCATATGTTATACCTCTATTTTTCACCCTAGGCCTCATAAAGGACCAAATGATGTCATCTTGCTAAAATTACTTGTTAGTACCCAAAAATCCCTATTTTTCAGCATGGTCGTATCTTGTCTTCTTGCAAGGCATGATTGGTCACTTCTTGTCTTCTTGCAACATGCGATCAGTTGCTTGTTGTGCTTGTTCAACAAGAGATAACCTCTTGAACCTTATAGAGTCAAGTAATTTTGAGAAAATCAAATCGAGATAAGTTAGACATGATGCATCATAAGCTCTAGAACTTGTGTATATGACTTGTTGTTCATCAAGTTCCAAGCTTTGAAAATATCTATAGAACCTCCTCCATCACTCTATAAAAGAAGGCCAAATCAAGAGGTATGGGAGCTCAATTTTGGATAAGCTTATGATGCCAAAAGAACCATGGAGAGATTTCTGCCATAGTCTTCAGATTTTAGATTGTTATCACCACACTTGAGAGAAGGCTAAGGAAGTCTCAAAGAGATTGGATCTAGAGGAGTGCTTCAATAGTCTCAAGGTATATTCACATTGATGCACTTTTACTTTTGATTTATATAGATCTATGATTTAACCTCTCCAATTTGTGTGATCTATATTTGTTGCATATATTGCATTAATATATCTATTTCTTGAGCAAGGTAGATTATATATGTTAATATATGATTTACCATTTATGATTAAAAATATTTTGAGAAGGGTTTTGGTGGTTGTCTTGTGTGCAGGTGACAAGTTGCAAGAGATACGAGTCATATATTAGAGCTGCATCACCACAAAAATCTATAGTAAAATCACCATGAAAAAGGTAAGGTCTTTCCCTCTCCCTTTTAGCATAACTAGAGTATATGTACTTAAAATCTAGAGGTAATCCATAACAATTTATCCATATTTTGTCACCGATCTCATTAGTGAGATGTCTCACTTTTCTGTAGGGGAGATAACTCTGCAACACCTATGTAGGCCATGATGTAAGACACAAAGTGTAAGTTGAATCCTAGACGAATGAGTATGATGTGAATGAAGAGCCAATTGGCTTTGTTGAAATCCTTGGAAAGATACACTTTGGAAATCATGGCATTCAATTTTTTTTTTTTCATAGAGTGTAGGCCTTCTGTGAAACACCAACAACCTCCTGAATTTTTCGACCTTCTAGAAAACAAAACTGCTTTAGAGAAACTCATTTTGAGAGAATTTATTTCAATCCACGAGAGATAATTTTTGAGATGATTTTGTATATACTATTGTAGAGTGAGATTGGGTGAAAACTCTCAAATCTGGTTGGTTTATCCATCTCCAAGATAAGGGCAATGAAAGTAGCTATAATTTTCCTAGAAAGTTGCAAGGCTTCCCCTACCTCGTGAAGATCCTCTTAAATGAATTCATAATAACTGATGAAAAATTATATGGGAAACCCATTAGGCCTAGGGATCTTGTCTTTATGAAATATGTGGAGGGTTCTGATCAATTCCTCCTTTCCCACCTCTTCCATAAAATTTTAATTATCATTCTACAAATATAAGGAAAAAACTAGAGAGTCGAAGGATGGAATTGATAGTGGCTTGGTTGTACTCTTTAAAGACTGTTTGCAAGTGAGATACCCTATTAGAAAGAAATATCAGAGAATTTTTTAGCCTAGGAGCCATACCCTCTATCTATTTTCTAGACTGAATTACCTTTTTTTGCAATTTGAAAAACAATGGAAGAATTTTTTATTGTCATCACCTGCCTCAAGCCATATTTCCCTAATTTTAAGGTGCCACTCCTTTTCTTTTTTCTTAAGAATATATATATTTTTTCTTTTTCTAGTTGACTAAGTTTCATCCTTTTGATAATTCATTAGGAATCTGAATCCCTTTATAGAGAGCCTGGAGGCTAAGGATTCTTCTATTTCCTATAGGATTCTATCATCCTTCTCTCATATTTTCTTTGACCATTTAATCACTAGTTGTTTAGCCTTTTTCAAATTCAAGTAAAATTAGATGGTCATAGATTTGTTAAGTTAATTATTGAAGGGAACCTAGATATTCTTCAAGATTTGAAAAAAAATTCATCCTTGAGCCATTCATGGTTTAGTTTGAAGGGGATTGATGGCTTCCCCTACACAAGGGCCACTTCCAGTAGAACTGGATTATGGTTAGAGTCCCTCCTATTGGAAACCCATTGCCAAATTTGGAGGGTTTCTTCTAGTAATTCTTCTGGAATCAGGAAATGGTTGATCTACATTGCAATTCAGGCGTCCCTAGTTATTCTATTTGTGCAAGTGGGGGTGAGCTTGGTGGGATCTATGATTATAATGCTAACTTACTCCATGCTCCTTATTATAAAATTAGATAGAGTGTCCACTTGGGTTGTTGGCCCCCATACCTTAGAGGAACCAAGATAGAAGTTTAAATCACTTCGTAGTATTACCAATCCTTTCCAAATCCACAAATTGGAAAATAGGTGATTCCAAAATTCCAAATGATCTATGTAGGCCTTGTAGATGTTCATAAAAGTGAGCTATTTTCCCATTTTAAGGGAGTAAAGGGAGGCACATAACCCTGAATCAAAATCTCATGAATTAGTGAGGGTGGAAAGGCTAGTCTTCCAACTTGTAATAAGCCCCCATGAACAACCTAGAGAATCCACATAACTGAAATCCCATCCTTTTAGAATCTTTGATAGATGTTGAACAATTTTGTTCCCTTCTATCATTAGCTCCTGGAAATAAATGATAGAGGGATTATGAGTATGAACTAACCTATTTAGGGCCAATTAATTAGAGGGATTGACCAACTCTTTGTAGTTTATGGATAAAAATAACATTTTGAAACTGCCTTTAGGGAATTTTCTCTAAGGGACCCAATCAAGGATTACTGTATTCCACTTTTATCCCTTGATTTAGCTTGATTTTGGGTAATGGAGAGGTATTATTTTATACCTCTTTTCCCTAACTCATGTTTGTTTCCAAGGCTACCTTCAGAATTTCCTTTGAATACCCCAATTCCCTTGCAAGGTCTAATATTACACTTTGATACCTCGAAGGAAGGGGAGCCTTTAATTTTTTCCTTCTCAGGTGAATCTTTTAGATAGAGAAGACATGAGTTGGGGGGCTTGGAGTTTGTAGAGAGGGTTTATCCCAACCCAAGTAAAGGGATAAGTGAAGTGGGCCAAGGTTTCGAGAATCCATAGAGTTTGGAGAGAAAATCCCCTTCAATGTTTTTTGGCCCATGCTCTAACTCTACTTCCTAAGATCTAAAATGAAAATGGCCAATGGAAGGATAGGAGAGTGTGGAAGAGAGATATTCTTACGAAGAGATATAAATATATCCTTTTCTTGTTGAGTGGATAGGACCTTATGGGAGTCTACTTGTTCAAGCATGGAATTTTTTTCTAAGATATCTCGAGATGGATGACCTTCCACATGGGTGACTCGAAAAAAATTAGAAGGAAAAATTTCTTGCAACAATAGTGCCGGATATTTGACAAGAGGATATGGATTTTGAACATAGACCTTTATGGAGAAAAAATGAGCACAATCCCTGACAAGGTGTCCATTCTCACGGTGCGTCCCACATTTAAAGGGAAATCCTTCATAATCAAGTACCTAGTGAAAGAAAGTAGGGCCTTTCCTGATGATGATGGAATCAACCAAATCTTTGGTCAGGTTAAGACACATAAGGATTCTTTCCATCCCCATATAACCTGAATCTTGAAAAGAATTATTTGATTCATAGTGTAGGCCCAAGGAATTGCCAATCTCCTTGAATACGTCCTCGAACCATAGTATCAATGAGACTAGGAATTCAAATCCATATTGGGGTTAAACATACCTATGCCACGTGTGCATCAAAATCCAAATTCCATCTTTTAAGGAATAGGGCTTGATAACCCCATTTCCAACAATTCCAAAGTATTCTATATGCATCCTCAATAGCCTGAAAGGAATAGGATAGCCAACCTTTAACTAAAACCATGATTCATGGGTATATACCCCAACAATGAAATTAAAATTTATTCTATCCAGTTTTTAAGAGAGGCTGCTGCCATTCTATGCCTTGGAAATTTGCTAACTAGCAAAGACTTCTCAAATTCCATAATTTCATTTAACTTCACACCGTCCTCTAAAAACATGTTAATGACCTCAAATTTGCACTCGATACACTTCCTATTTTTGTGAGGGTTCCATGATCCTCTCAGTCCTAAACCTCCAGTTGCAGAGGATTTAGTATCAGGGGAGGGGAGTCCACTCATTAATTCATCTGTTAGATTTCCCCCAATGAAACCATACCCCTGAAAGCCATGCCTTCCTTCTTTAATGAACCTCAAACAAATCCTCCTTCCATAAAGTCGAGAGGGATTTCACCTTTGGTGGAATATATAATGGGATCATTCCATTGATGCATGATTAAATTCCCTCCTCGCTCCTTACTTTTGGCTTGATCTCCTACATTTGACAGGCATCCCATTGCATCCTCGCATCAGATTTCCTCATGCGAGCTTTGAAATCCAAATTGAGTTGAGGTGGTTATTTCCACCAAACTTGAAGTATGGGAAACCATGTTAGGGTGCTGATGACCAAAGGATAAACTTGACATCATCCCAAAAAGGTCTCGACTGATTGTTAGCTCCTCCTCAGATTCAAACATAGGAAAACAAAAGAGAGGGGGTCCATGGTGACTTGGATGTTCTTCATGTCAACCCATATTTTTTGGTTTCCGAAGGGACCATCTGAATAATCCATAAGACAACCTCCATGGGACCTAGAGGAGAGAGCAATGATCAAGTGCCCATGAGGCCTGTGATCCCTAAACCCTAGGTATTGTGGAAACCCTAGGTTTCTGAAGTGCCATTGAGTGATCATAGAGTTGATTCCCATCATGATCTCATAATTGTTGAGAAACATTCTACATGATTGAATTTAACACTTAAAAATAAACACAATACAATTTATTATGTCCTGTGTATCATATTATAAAATTACAATATAGTACTAAAACATTTAGTGAGTACTATTATGTCGACCAATATGTTTTAAATAAATAAGTACATTATAGGCCAAAAAAATCACAGGAGGGCCATCATTGGTGCCTTTCAATGAATGGAGACATTGTGAATACTTTGCCTTTGACTTCTAATCTATGTTATGAATGACCTTGGACTTACATATTTTTGCTTAATGATCCACTTCCACAAACCTTCTGTAGAAAAAAGGTTTCACAAGCTTTTCACTACCAAATATTTTCCAAAAAAATTTATGTTCTTCAATCCCCATACATCCTCCTCCTTTTGCATTGCAATTATGTGCCATTTAACCAAAAAAAATGCTCCTCATCCCTGCCCTACCCCCAAAATTAAAAAACATGTTTTCTAGATTTTCTCTATAACACCTTTTGAAATGAAGACATTGCTAAAACAATATGATCTAACACTAATTTAATTAATATCAATCTCCTCCCTCTATACAACCATACAATACAATAATGTTACATCAATTATGATTCATTCTTCTTTCAATCCTTTCTAGCAACCATCCTCAATCACCTTTTTCATACCCATTTGGATTTAAAAGAAAATCCAAAGTATTATGAAAAATGAATTTCTTGTAAATAAAAAACCTCATCATCATGTTTACAAAGTCTTGCTCCAAACCATTGAAACATATAACATATTTTGAATATTTATTGCTATTTATGTAACAATACTATGATGATGTCTCCAAAATCTTACTCCAAACAATTGAAACATATAACATATTCGAATATTTAATACTATTTATGTAACAATACCATACACCCAAAAAATATATTACAATTTTCTAGCTTTACATAACCATTTGTAAAAGGTAAAATATTGTCAACAAATAATAAAAAATTATATAATAGAAGTAAAAGTATTTATATTAAACATAAATTAAAAAAAATCCAAATATAGTAGGACGGATTTACATTTGCCAATAGGCACGGACATACCTTCCCAATATACCGAAAAAATACTTTAGACATTTTTTATATGGAATTTACTATCGTGGATTTACATTTACCAATCATTTTGGAAGTAGGCACTAGCACACCTTCCCAATATAAGAAACACATATTTTATTTCTTATTAGTCCCCACCCTCCGGGCTCGGGACTATTAGTAATCGATTCTCATTGCTATATTAGTCGTTGCACCAAAACCAATGCAAACCCAATGCTTTTAATCAAATTTTTAATAGATATATGCAATTTTTTATCTGACATTTCCTTTTTTATCGTAACTTTTCAATTTGAGGGTTTATTTGGCCTCATTTCAAGGCAATGTACAATTTTTGAGTTTGAAACTTAGGAAAGAATGAGTGCATTAAGATGTATTGTAGTGTAGATCCTTTGAAGGGAACTAATGCTATCTTGAGAGTTAGCATTACTTTGTTAGCATTTATTGTTAGCATACTTATTTCCATATCTCATCATCCTTTAACATGGCATGCTTCTATGCTTCCTCTGTCAAGTAGATATTTGAACAACTATCAACCATAATTTTGAGTGGCATGTGGCTTCACTGTGGCATGTGGCTTCATAGTTTGTGGCATGTGGCTTCATCCATCACTGTATTCAATATCATCGTCCATCACTATATTTTCTTAGCCCATCACTATATTTGCTTGATATGGGTCCTTCCTTATGAAGGAAGGCTTCATGCTTCACTCACAAATCCCTCTTTCTGCCTGCAAAGTGAGCTACAATAAATTTTACATATATGAAGGACAATATGACTTACCCAAAGATGATTTTAGAGATAAGGAGCCATTGTAGATAGCCCCGAGTCATTGCCAAGACCTAGGTCATAGACATTGCCCGGGTTATTTTATGCCAAAAGCCATGAGTCAACAAGGTTATTTGTATATGCAACTCTGATATGGGGTAAAAGGTCCTTGTTCTCCCAACAAGTTCAATAAGCTAACTGGTCAGCAACAATACTAGTAGTGTAGAATTCTGAAGCCCTGAAATTCATGAATGCACTTAGTGAGTAGAAGCCCTGAAGTTCATGAATGCACTTAGTGAGTAGAAGCCCTGAAATTCATGAATGCACTTAGTGAGTCGGTACTGTGGAAAAGGTGCAACGTTACATCTTTTTTGGAGATGGAAACTATGCACGTGGAGTGATTGATTGTTGTATCCCTTTCCTTCATGGATGTCTAGAATAACTCGAGGTATTTTTTTTCTTTTAACATTGACTATCCACGTACCCTGTTAATCCTCAACTATATACATTTCAGACTTGAATGTGCTTGCTGTTTAACTTCAAGAATGCACTCCCAAAACTTTTGGATCAATAGTTAATAAAAAAAATTATGTCTTAACTACATTCCTTGCAAACAACTGAACGAGCGCCCAACTGAAGAGTTGCTTCAATGAATTAAGTCAATTAAGTCTAAGAAAAAATAATTACAAATAATTTTAAATTTATTTATCCAACAGCTTCAATAAATTACGTCTAAGAAAAAATAATTACAAATAATTCTAAATTTATTAACAGTCTTTCTCCCAAATCTAAACAACAAGCTCCTCTACCTTCTAGGCAGAGACTTGTTGCTTTGCAACCTACCTTCTTTTATATCAGACTTATTATCCCTATACTAATGGATGGATATAGTGCAAAAACTAAAATGCTTCATAATTGAAAATCCATGTTTTAAGTGTTCTATTGACATCTTCAACCATAACGTTTCATATCTTTTCATCTAAGTAACACATGGACACAATCTAAATGGAAGTAAATTATGCCTTACTAGTAGTGATATTTTGATCCCCATATTATCCCTTTCTTGGAAAACTTTGGTTTATTCTCGCCCATAATGAGAGTACTAGTGGAGATATTTTTGATCCCCATATTATCTCTTTGATGGAAAACTTTGGTTTATTCACATCTATAATGAGAATATGTGATGGTAGTGACATAACAAGGTATTTTGCCTTACTAGTAGAGATATTTTGATCCCCATATTATCCCTTTCTTGGAAAACTTTGGTTTATTCTCACCCATAATGAGAGTACTAGTGGAGATATTTTGATCCCCATATTATCTCTTTGATGGAAAACTTTGGTTTATTCACACCTATAATGAGAGTATGTGATGGTAGTGATAACTTCCTTTTGTCATGCGCATAACAATGTATTTTACCTTACTAGTAGAGATATTTTGATCCCCATATTATCCCTTTCTTGGAAAACTTTGGTTTATTCTCATCCATAATGAGAGTACTAGTGGAGATATTTTTGATCCCCATATTATCTCTTTGATGGAAAACGTTGGTTTATTCACATATATATAATGAGATTATGTGATGGTAGTGATAACTTCCTTTTGTCATGCGCATAACAAGGTATTTTATTCGTGATTTTGGAGTAAGTGTAAGTCCAACGAAATGAAGGCTTTTTTTTATTTTTATAATCAAATTATTTATTTTATTAATTTTTCCAAATTATTGATTATAATTCATTTTTAGTATAATTATCTAGTTAAGATTATATAAAAGTTTTAATATAATTTTTTTTAGAGTCAAAATATGTTGAAATCTTTGTTCGATACTTAGGTACTTTGTTATCTAGTGATTTCCTTACTACAAATTAGATTAGCATCTCACAAAACAAAAATACACTGTTGGAATATTCAACTCAAATAATAGTGGAAGCAATACTGGAAACCAAAAATCTCATGCACAAGACACAAAGATATACCGCCCATCAACTAAGATTATCATTCAAATAACTTCAAATCTTATAAGGGCTCTCTTACTGGGAAAATGACCCAATTAGAAAAGAGACAAAGTACATCAAAACATGACTGGTTGATCTGCTGCCAAACCCACTGTACGATCATGTACGACAACAATGTGACTTTTATGCTTCTACCTGCATTGTTCTACACAGCTTGCACGACTTGTACGCTGAAACTCGCGCAGACTACACGACCTATACCAAAATACCTGCACTGTCCGCGACGACCAATCCTTCTGCTGCACACTTTCTCTCTCTCTCTCTCTATTTCTTTGGCCCAGATCTCTAGATGAAAGTCCTTATCCACCTATCCAATATCTCCTTGAGCAAAAGTCCTTCTCTGCTCTAGACATGAGCATGCATCTAGACATGTTGAGGATGTGTGCATAGAGGAATACCAAACAAAAACCTATGAAACACCATTAGAGCTAACACATGAGGCCAACGACACTAGTGTGCTGGAGGGGAAATATGATGATGCAACATCGTTTCCTACTTATGATGACTATGAGATGATGCTCCAATCAATTGATGTTGAGGATTCAACATATCTCCCTATGTATAATTCTTATGATGAGGGAGGTTCAAACGTGATAGCACCTATGGATGATGAGGATTCAATACCTTATCCTATCTATGACATATATGATGATGCATGCATGATTGCACCAGAGATATGCATGAAGGATGACAATGAAGGGGTTGAATTGGTGGATGAAATCCTGTATGAGGATGATATTCCACATGAATCCCATCAATGCACAATATCATCTAGTGAGCCAACCTGTCTCTTATGTGACAACCCACACCATGTTGATAAAATAACATTGCGTGAATTGGAGAACTAATTATTGGTCACAGGGGAGAAAATTCTGCACACATTGACAAGGATAGATGGTGTTCATAAGTTTGTTGAAGACCTTATCTGGAAAACCCAGTTGGAGGAGAGACAAAGGGGAGTTATAGAGGGATTCACTAGTACCCACTTACGCATCATCAACGAAGCACTAGAGTAGATGAAATCTGATTACTTGCAACTGTTCCTAGATAGGGACCTTGCTCTCAATTAATTCACTAAAGAAAAGCAAAGGGAGGTTGAGGAGCTTTGTTACCAACTGAGTTTGGCACACTCTTCATCACTTACAACAAAGAATCCATCATCTTTGGAATCCATGACACATGAGTACGTGAGTGACACTCATGTTTTGAAGGAGGAGCCTCTTGTGATGATTCCACATGAGGAGCATTCAGAGTTGCAAGTGCATGAGGAGAGGTTTGATGCAGAGGGTTTTGACCATGCGCCTATTTTGCATTGTGGGGATCATGAGCTACTCCTGTTGAAGAGCTCACTAAAGGCTCAAGGCTTAGATACGAGGGAGATAGTTGAGCACATTCCTTAGGGGCTAGGCTGTAAGGAAGTATATGGATCCATGGATTGGGTGGACAAGTATATGACAGACATGGGCATGCTCTAGGATACAACTTCAAGCAACGTTAGTAGGGTGATGGATACAATAGCACCTACATGATATAGGATGGTATGGGATGACTTAGTGATAGGTAACAATATGCAGGGATATTAATTGGCACACAATAGTGTACATTGGAGTTGTGGGGTGTTTTTTCCAGGGAGACCACCCGACAGAGTCCTCAAGCATACCATTGAGTTGAGGTTTCCCAGGATCGGTGAGTGGATGGTTGAGCCTCAGGGAGAAACATATCCCTTGATGATCGATTTTCATTTGGGATTTCATCATATGAGGGCTAGGGAAGATGATAGTCACAGGTCCACTTCTAGACTTCATTATGATCTCTTAGTCATACCCTTGGGCTTAACCAATGCACTAGTCACTTTCCATTATTTCAGGAAGTGGCAGAGGTATCTATTATTTTTATTTGATGCCCTCATTATATACAGTAGGACACAAGAGTTTCACCTGAGTTAGTTGGATGAGACATGTGGCATTGTGGCCATGTCAGAGGTCATTCATTTGGATCATGTGATCTGTGCAAAGAGTGCATAGGAGGAGATCTAGACTCTGTTGGATTGGTTCACGAATATTTTAGTAGGCATTGAGAGTGATGGAATTAAAATTTGGTGGTGGGATCTTGACATTCATTTGAGTGATAGATTGCTTCAAATGATGAGGGTGATCGACGAGGTTGTGATAGTGATTGGTCTGTTTCCTTGTGGAGATGTTGTGAGAGGATTTGTTGAGCCTTGTTATGTATGGTGAGGTAGATTTTCCCTCACGATACGCAAGATCGAGTTTATCCACGGTTTGGTAGGATTTGAGGTCACTGAGATGCCTTGGAGAGACATGACCCAGGATAGTGAGTGCAATCCTTTTAGGGATTTCAGCTTGGGGTTCCAGGAGAGGAGAGCAAAGTTAGGTGGTTTCTAGTGTTAGCACCTGGAATATTAGGGCTATGAGTAGAGGGTGCTTCACATACATGTTATTTTGGGACCCTGGTGACCTTACAACTTATAGACTGATCCAAGAGAGGTCCATATGGAGGGACTTTACAAATGATGCATTGGGAATTTTCCAAATGATTCCTAGATGTCTGATTTTAGAGTTGATTTGGTAGACTTCATTGAGATACGTTGGTAGGATATGATCTTCAATAGTGGGTACGATCCTTTGAGGCACTACAACATGCAGTTACAAGAGAAGAGGATGTACTATAGGCAGGAGGATCAAATATTTATGATCAGAGTAGCACACCATGATAGTTCCTTTCTAGTAATAGCATGGGACCCTGGGATTTTATGGGTTGATAGTCTCGTAGTTGGTACAGATGGGAGAGATAGCTGTTACTTTCAACAACCTATTCATATGGAGCACTGGATTGGTTTCCTAGGTGGGATATTCTATGAGGGGTATACTAAGTCTTCACAGTACCCGATTTCCCTACTGATCGATGGCCTTCAGAAGGACCCTAGTGTTAGCACATTGTAGGACATTATTATGAGCGGTAGGTGCTCCACATATTTCAGATTGGTTTGGGACTCAAGGATCATCATTAGTTTAAGTTTGGTTGAGTTTGTTGTTCATATGGGTGTAATGCCATTGCTTTAGGAAAAACAATCTTTGGGAATGAAGGATTTGTCACTTCCCCATTTTTGGGTTCCCCTATTTTGTAGTGCAAATGACTTCTGTGGCTTGTCAGTGAAGAAAAAGGGAGTCAAAGGGGTTATTTAATGTCACTTAGTTAGGATATGTTATGTTTTTAAAGTGTCATTAAGGAAATAAAGTAACTTTAGATTAATGATTTACTTACACATTATTAAAAGTGACTTTTAATCTTAAAGTGAAAGTAAAAGGGGAATAAGGGTCATATTTGATTTAGTCAAACAAGGGGAAAGTTCTAGAAGGAATGAGAGAAGGATAAAAGGAGGAGTAGCACCTCACTTTGTCATTATGTTTTGGATTGATATTTTTGGAGTGCTCTTGGAGCCACGGTTTTCGTTAGGGTTTTTACAAAACCCTTCCATTGTAGTTTAGTTTCAGTGGTGCAATATCCACCCTAGCTAGACAAGGAGAAGGATCCACCCTGGATCTTCATTGGAGCTTCATCTTGGGGTTTGTTTCCAGTTTTGGGTTGTAGTGATTTGCTTGGAGAGGTTGCGACACTTGGATGGTTTGATCTCATCTGTTGAGGAGGCCATGGCATGATTCTGGGTTTTTGGCATCTATTGTGTGTTTTCCATTGATGTATTGTAGTGTTTTTAACATCCATTGGATTATTGTATTTTAGATATTCATTCACAACAAAATGCCCCATGATTCTTTTCTATTTCCTGCAATATGTTTGATGAAATGTTTTAGTAACTGAATGCAAAGCATTTGTAGAAAAATGATAGCTAAGAAAAACATAATTACATTAAAGTTTTTAAAATCCTAGCCTAGCCTAGTTGGGGATATTACAGTGGTATCAGAGCTAGAGATATTTCCAGCCCGAGGAAAAACAATGATACACTAGCCAAGTTCTACAATTGCAACACCTCATTTTGTTTAATAGAGGTCAATTTGGGTTGTGTAGATCAAATCTACTTGGTAGAGGGTTGAGTTTTCTGTTGAGAGGCTGAGATCCATTTGGGGTGGAAAATTTTCATTCATAGGGGATGATTTGTATTTCCACATGCTGAATGTTATGGGATGATCCAGTTTATACTTTAGGTTTCCAACAAAACCCTGCAAACCATCGACCCTTCTAGAGACCAAAAGGAAACAAGGCACACAAAGTGCACAATGTAGTCTCACCCGAGAAGGCTTATAGGTGACTGCAGGACTCAAATGTATGCAATCATGGAAGGGAGGCTTCTGTGGGGATGATAGCCATTATTTCTACTTCAACATACATTATATCTATTATTCTAACACATCATTATATCCATATCTACCATTATGTAAACATTCACATTCATTTAAGATTCATTCTCCAGTAAATATTCTGACTATTCTAGTGCGCACTACATTTTACTATTACCAGATTCATTCATCATAAATGAATAACTACAATAAATAAGACAACCATTTCACACAGAGATACAAATTTATTGTGGTTCACCCCCCGTGGGATACGTCCACAAATATTTGACATTATTCCCTCTTTTATTATTCTTCATCAAAGGTTTATAGAACTGCACACATTACAACGAGTACAACTGAGGATGACAAAATTGCACCAAGATCCAAAGCTTGCGACCTTACCCTCATTTACAATGCATATATATCTCTCTCAAAAACTAACTCTAATATCATATTCCACACTATCTCCACAACTAGATTGCTCAAGAATTAATCACAACTACTCAAAAATTGGATCTCCTAAGATCTCACAATACATATTTTTACTACAAAAGGGTAAAATACCCGTTACAACCATGACCAAAACCCTAACCTACTAACCCTAGGTGGATTAGGTTTGTCCACATTCTAACTCTTTGAGCATGGTTGGTCCAAAATCCAACCATTTTTCTCGCTGATCCGCATCCTTCTTCCTTCCTTTGACTTTCCTGCTTTCCCAACGTTGCTTTTCCCTATTTTCCGACCCACACTCCTTTTCTGTTCCATTTTCCAACTTCCTTCATTAATTTCTACGCTCTTCCCAAAAATGGCCTGCACCAACAAGCCCCCAACACTCACCTGTGTCTCATCCTAATCCGCTTAGGTAGTGTGTGCCTCCTACACTAAATTCTCTAGCTCCTCGAACTTGCCTGGAATTTCTTCAACTCAATATTTTACTTGGACACTCTTCTCTACTACAATATCCATAATATGTGTTGTTATATGCTTCTTCAACAATTATTCACTTTCCAATCCAACCTTTTCAATATGACCCTTAGCTGTATCAATCTCTGTAAGCATTTGTTCTGCGCCTTCCTGTAGTGGTTCCAACTGTGCCTGCCCTGACTGCGTTTTTGCATGTATACTCTTCAGCTCTGCCCACAAATTCTTCATTTCTTTCGCACTCCTCAATCTGTCCGAGATTGTCATCGTTTTCTACTTTTGCTTTAGTTATTGCATGGAAATTTTTTATACCTTCTTCTTTCTGGTCTAACTTCTTCAGTTTGTCATCCTCTTGAAGATCTGTCCATAACTGTGCACTCTTATTATACAACTCTATGATTTCCTAGATGATCTGCACAATTCTCTTTGTATGACCTATATCCTCCTACTCCCTTTGCATTCTTACTTCTGGTGGGGTGCTAGGTGATAGGAGTTATGTCAACTTTGTAATGTGGCTTCTATATGTCTCTGTAATATTCTAGATTAAAAAACTATGCAGAGAACAAATAAAATGATAGAAATGGCAGATGAACAACAATATAACCAGAACAACACCACAATAATACAAAAATGATACCAGAATAACACCAGAAAGAGCACTGTGATTACTGAGAGCAATGCTCACTTGCCTCTTCAAGGGGGCAACCTCCAACAGAGTAGAGCTCTATTACAATAATATCCAACACAAAAGTTCTCATACCCTCGACTCCTATTTATACTAAATATGTCTATCAAAAGAACCATCTAGAGGAAGATCCTTCTAGAAGTGAAAGCTTCTATTAGGTCTTCTTACATTGGACTTATTCCTCCTTATTGCTAGGCCTTATTAATATTGACCTTTATTACATCAAAATATATTATTCTACCTATGTGAGGGGTTAGGTCCCTAACATGTCCTCCCCCTTAAAAACAACCTTGTCCTCAAGGCTTGAGAGGTGGAAATTGCTGCAGAATGGCAGGTGGTTCCCAAGTGGCATTTGCTGGAGTTGTATCTTTCCATTGGAATAACACTTCCTTGATGGTTCACTGATGCAGATGACGCTCACACTGGTCCAAAAATGCTTGTGGCTGTAGCCAAATGGATCCTTCTCCGTCCAACTCGGGAAGGTTGGTTTGAGTTTGGAACTTAGTCCCAATCACCTTCTTTAAGTAGGAAACATGAAAAATAGGATGGGGCTTAGAATGACTGGGAAAATCTAACTGATATGCCACCTATCCCACATGCTTGAGAATGATATAAGGACCATAAAATTTGGGTGCCAGTTTCTGAAAATGGTCAACCTCAAGGGAATTTTTCTTGTAAGGTTGCAGTCGAAGAAACACCTGATCCACTTTTGCAAATTGACGTTCAAAGCGACCTTTATCTACTTGTTGCTTCATGCGATTTTGGGCCATGACCAAATTCTCTTTGAGGGTAYAGAGAATATCCTCTCAAACTGTAAGCATTTGGTCAACTGCCTAGACCTTTGAGACACCTGGAAAATATGAGAGAATTGAAGGTGGATTTTGTCCATATACTGCTTCAAAAGGAGTCATGCGGGTAGCTGTATGGTATGAAGTGTTGTGCCACCATTCAGCTAGTGGTAACCATTGAGCCCACTGATTTTTCTTTTTCGAGGCAAAAAAACTCAAATATGTTTCCAAACACTTGTTGACAACTTGAGTTTGACCATCAATCTGGGGATGATAAGCTGTGATGAGATGCAATTGGGTGCCTTGTAGCTTGAACAATTCTTGTCAAAAATTGCTGGTGAAATTTGGGTAGCGATAAGAAACAATATAATGTGGCATGCCATGAAACTTGAAGACATGATCCATGAAAATTTGAGCCACAATGGATGCTGTAAATGGGTGTTGAAGAGCACATAAATGAGCATACTCGGAAAGATGATCAACTACCACCATGATGACTGATTTATTTCTCGATTTAGGTAAGCCTGTAATAAAATCGATAGAGATATCCCGCCAAATAGTGGGTGGAATTGGAAGCAGTTGTAGTGTGCCAGGAGATTTGACTGTTTTGCCCTTTTTGCGTTGACACACATCACATTCAGCTACAAAATTATGAATGTCTTGTTTCATACCATCCCAGAAAAAAGAACGTTTGACCCTGTCATAGGTTTTGGTAAACCTGGAGTGCCCAACTGTGGGTGTAGCATGAAGCTCAGAAAGTACCGTGGATTTAAGTTTTGATTGTTTACTTAAATACAAACGACCTTTGTATCAAATCTCATCATGGAGCCAAGAGTACCCTGTGGAAACTGGAGAATTGGACTGCAATTGTTGTATCATATGCGAACTTTTGGGATCGTGTAGCCATTCCTGGCGAATAGCTTGGATCCAATTTGGTACAATGAAGGAGAGAGAAAAAATGGACCCTTCATCTTCATATTTTCCTGGAAAGTGCATCCACAACCACATTCTCTTTTCCTTTCTTGTAAATGATCTCATAATCGTATCCAAAGAGCTTATTCACCCATTTTTGTTGCTTTAGGGAGAAAATGCATTGTTCCAAAAAATACTTGAGGCTTTGATGATCTGTCTTAATTTGGAAGCATTGCCCCAATAGATAAGGGCGCCAAATATCAATGACATGAATAATAGGTAACATTTCCTTTTCATATGATGATTTTCCTAAATTTTTCTCAAACAATTGTTTGCTGGTAAAGGCCAAAGGCCGACCCTCTTGCATAAGGACAACACCAATTCCTTTCCCTGAAGCATCACATTCTAGGACAAGGTATTTGTGAAATCAGGAAGGGACAGGACTGGAGTGGTGCACATGGCCATATTCAAAGTTTGAAAATCTTGAGCAGTTGCTGGAGTCTAAGTGAAAGAATTATTATTAAGGAGTGCAGTGAGAGGTGCCACAATCTTTCCATAATTCTTAAAAAACTTGCGATAATAACCTGTTAAGCCCAGAAATCCACGCAAGATTTTGAGAGTCTTTTGGTGAGGCTAGTATTGCATAGCTTCAATCTTTTTAGTATCCACCCTAACGCTAGCCTTTCCAACAATATGACCCAATTACTCGACTTCCGAGGCGCCAAACGAACATTTAGATTTTTTCAGAAAAAGTTGGCGCTGAGAGAGTAGATGGAGAAATCGATCCACATGAGAAAGATGGTCTGTGCAGGTTTTTCTATATATGAGGATATAATCAAAGAAAACTAAGACAAAATGACAGAGAAAAGGATGGAAGACATGATTCATGAGGCTTTGGAAAGTGGAGGGATCATTAAACAAGCCAAAGGGCATGACCAAAAACTCATAGTGGCCCTCATGAGTTCTAAAGGTAGTCTTAGGAATGTCCGCCTCTTTCATATGGATTTGGTGGTAGCCAGAATGAAGATAAAGTTTAGTAAAGAAATGGGCATCACTCAATTCATCCAAGAGGTCATTAATGACAAGAATGGGAAATTTTTCTTTAATGGTGAGTTTGTTGAGGGCGTGGAAGTCAGGACCAATGCACCAAGAACCTTCTTTCTTAAGGACCATGACCACAAGAGAAGAGTAGGGGATCATACTATGGTGGATAACACATGCGTTGAGAAGTTCTTGAACCATTTTCTCAATTTCATTTTTTTGGGAAAAGGGGTGACGATAGGGACTGATATTGGGAGGAAGGATTTCTGGGACAAGGGGAATGGAATGATCATGAACACCACAGGAAGGAGGGAGTCTCTGGGGAGTGGAAAAAACCACTTGATGTTTAGAGAGGATGGATTGGAGATCCTGTGGCACAAAGGGTGTCTCAGTTTCTTGTATGGCATGGAGCTGGGAAATAACTCCAGAATGACCTTTTTTGAGCATATTTTCCATGCGATGGGAACTAATGATCTCAGGGGAACCAACGATGATGACTTGGAACTTATATTGTTGGCCTTTTTGTTTGAATTGCATGGTTAATTCCTTAAAATCCATGAGGATGGGACCCAAAGTCCTTAGCCAGTGTGCACCCAACAAAATGTCACAATCGCCCATGTCGATAGCAAACATATGATATTTCAGGTGGTAGTCACCCATTTGGAGACACACATTTTCACAATGCCCTCCACATTTCATGGACCTGCCATTGACAATCATGATTTGGAAATTATTAACTGCACATATATAGAAATTAGTTTCTTGGGCAATGCGGTGATGAATAAAATTATGGGTGCTTCCACTATCAACAAGAATGATGACCTTCCTATGCTTGATGTAACCAATTAGATTGAGGGTTTAGGGAGAAGAGAAGCCAGTGAGAGCATTTAGGGAAATGACCGGTTCTACTTCGGGAGGGTCTGAGGGAGGGGTTATGTCAGTGGGTTCAGGTGACATAGATACAAGGGGAGCTTCAACATCCTCTTCCGAAACATCCTCTGAGATGACCATAAAAATATTTTTCTCCTTACACTTGTGTCCCAAAAAATATTTGTCATCACAATTATAACAAAGGCCTTTGAGTTGGTGTTCAACCATTTCAGCCTTGGTCAATTTTTGGATCTTTAGTGGAGTAGAAGGAGTAGTGGAATTTACTGGTTTAGTGCAAGGAATAAAGGAGGGTTTCTGGTTTTTAGAAAAGACAACCTGTTGTGCTTCCTTAGCTTTTTTAGTATCCTCCACCCAACTCTAAGGCTGATCCATGAGGACATGGGCACAAATATCATCCTTGAGGCCACTGATAAAACATTCTCGGAAAAAAAGCATCCGACATGCCCTCTATACGAAAATCCAGTCGCTCAAAAGTAGCTATAAAGTATTCCAATGTCGCAGATTGTTTCAACTTTGTCAAATGACCTAAATGGTCGGTGTCAGTGTCAAAGAATTCATAAATATATTCCACAAAGTGTGTCCAAGCAACATACCCTTGGCAAGAAATTTTTCTCCATTGCCACCATTGCCAACGTTCTTGATCTAGATGGAGAACACCATACCGGAGTTTGGCCAACTCATTCGTAATCCTGTAAAAAGAGAAATAATGTTCCATTTGAGTTACCCAAACGGTGGTATCCGAGCCATCAAATTTGGTCACATCCACACGTGGAAGGCGTAGGTCACTCTGAAAGTGATGAGGATGAAAATTATGGGAATGAGAGGAAGTTTCAACTTCGGTATGCAAAGGTGGGTCAGATAAGGGAGGATCTGCAGGGATATACAGCTTGGTGTAGATCATCGTAGCGATATATTCAAGCTGGGTAGTAATGTCTTGTTTGAGGTCTTGTTTGAGTTCCTTGATTGAGGCGACGATGGAGGAATGCATGTTTTTATTGATGGTGGCAATATTGGAATTGAGATATCTCACTTCTTGTTGGGTCTCTGTGAAATTAGATTGCAATGTATTGAAGCGAGCTTCCAAGTATTGGATATGGGTATTGGCCATGATGATGAGGGAACCAAAAAGGGGCAGGTGGGGTCAAAAATTTTGCCAAAAAATGATATGTATGAATGTGATAAGGGAGAAGAGAGAAATCCAATGGAATAGGTCTCAAATAATGATGAAACAGGATCCATATTTTTTTTTTTTACACCTGTAGAGTTATACTCTGATATGAAGAATACTGCAGTGATGAAATTCCCAAATGCTTAATCAGGAAGAAATGTGTAGTGATTTTGCAACTCGAATGCAGGAGACACAGATGCGCGGAAATAGATATTTTCTGTTCTATTTTTCGTTTCCATCCCCAAAGGTTAAGTATTCAAGGGTTTTACAGACAAGGGTTTGCATTGTGCTATAGCTCTCTGATATACGTGTGAGGTCCAACAATAGTACTCAACCCTCCCTTATCCGTACTACCTGACTACCCAGGTACTAGAGAGTATCTTCCCGAGTTCTATTCTCGATGGAACTATAGAAGTCAGGCGACCGATCGGTTTATCTAAAGAGGGCTTCAGGAAATCTAGGCCGATCCATATACAGGTGTTGTTTGATGCGCTACCAATCGAAGGGGTACCAACAGGGGTTACAAGGGTGGCCAACAAATGTGCGTTTAAGTACCACTTGTATTTCCTACGTGTATGAATCCCCGACTGCAGGTTTATGGGCGTAACGACAGATCTCTGTAGCTTAAAGATGCCAGAATGCGTCTCTACCTTGAAAAAATTTAACCCACAATTTTCTACTGAGGAAAGTGCTCTGATACCACTTGTAATATTCTAGATATAAAAACTATGCTGAAAATAAATAAAATGCTAGAAATGGAAAATGAACAACAATATAACCAAAACAACACCACAATAATACCAAAATGATACCAGAATAACACCAGAAAGAGCACTGTGATTACTGAGAGCAATGTTCACTTGCCTCTTTGAGGGGGAAACCTCCAACAGAGCAGATCTTTATTACAATAATATCCAAGACAAAATTTCTCATACCCTCAACTCCTATTTATACTAAATATGTCTATCAAAAGAACCATCTAGAGGAAGATCCTTCTAGAAGCGAAAGCTTCTATTAGGTCTTTTTTCATTGGACTTATTCTTCCTTATTGCTAGGCCTTATTAATATTGACCTTTATTACATCAAAATATATTATTATACCTATGTGAGGGGTTAGGTCCCTATTAGTCTCCATAGCCTGTGATCTTCTCAATTTTCTCCTCTGTTGGTATGTTCTCTCCTTGGGTGCTGTCAGGAATAGTTTTGAACACTTCTTCCACATGTTTCTCAATTCTAATAGTGTGCTTCTTTTCTTCAGCCCTCTCAAACAACACCTTTTTAATTGTCATATTAAGTGTATTACTTACTTCATTGGCCAATTGCAAACTTTTCGCATCTGCACGAGCCCTCGACTGAATTTCGTGCACGACATTGATTTGAAGTTTGTATAGCACCTTTGTTGGATCTTAGGAAGTGACAAGTCCAAATGATCTATGTATTTCAAGGGATTTTGTGTTGTTTCCTCATCCACCTGCAACATTCCTCGAGTGATACGAAAATTGTCATTCCCCATCATTATTATCAACACCGTCTCCTATTCTGGAACCATTCTCTCCTTAGAAGTTTGTTGCTATTGCACCTGTTCTTTTTGCTGCGCTGTAGTGAGTTGCAATTACTCCAATGTATCCTTGACATTTTTTAATTTCTTGACTATCTCCGCCCTTTTCTTCTTAGCATCATACCATGCCTCTACCATGTGGTCTTGTACTTTATCTGTTGCTAACTATGCATCATCCTCTATCGGTGTAAGTTGAGGAACTTCCTTGTGCACATTCATTTTCTTGCGTCGTCCTCTTGTCTATAAGACTGTTCTTTTCAATGGAAGAGTCTCTATCTATGCGGTTGTAACTGGTATATCCATGTCTGGGATATCTTCTCCTCTTGTTTCCTCTGACATAGGAATATTTGTATCTTTCTGTGCTCCTCCATTTGGTTCCACTGCGTGCTCCTTTTCCTTAGTTGGAGCCTTAGGGATAATAGTTTTCTACCTTGGGTTTCTAATTTTTTTGTTACCCCCTGTTTCTTTGGCACTCTCTATTGTTTTCCTTGTATTTTTTGCTGGGCTAGTTGATTGCTTTGAAGGGCCAACCTCTGCTTTCTTCTTAGATATTGGTACCTTCTTTGGAATCACTGGAACCTTCCATTATTCAGGCCAATCTTTCATGGCCCACTGCACTTCTTCTCATGTGACACAATATATGTTAGGATATTTAGACACTTAGGAGTTAGTTAAGATCTACTTGGTCAAATGTGTCGTTAGGTAAAAGTGTGTTTCTTTAGTATGCATTAGTATGCATTTGTAGTTAGGAAATTCGACGATCACGATATGTTCCTAACATAGAGTGATATGATGGTTCATATTCTCCTCAATATTAACGACCATTGGTCTGTGGCTTAACACCTGATTGGTCCATGATCTCTATTTAAAGAGCGTGGAGGGTCATTTGTCGATGATCGATTGTGAGAAACTCTCTTGTAAAATATCTCTGTAATCTTTTTATTTTTTATTAATACACTTCTCCAAGTGGCCGCGTTAGCTGGGGCTGTGGATGTTTACCCACAGGGGGTTTACCATGTCACAACATTGGTGTGTTGATATTTGATCTGGTTGTGTGAGTGGTTACTGAAGGTGTTCATCCTCTGTTGGAATACATGTGTTTTCGAACATGGTATCAGAGCTTGTTTGAAGACCCGCTCCTGTTGTAGATTGAGATCGGGAAGACGAGTTGCCTCATATCTGTTTTCTTCCATTTTTGTACAATTATGGGCTGATAGAACTATTCCATTGCGTCTAGAGTGCTCGTTTCATTTAGGAACGCTTTTGATTTCACTCGAAAAGGTTTATGTTTTCCCAAGATACAACCATTTCAGCTAGATCCAGAGGTATAAAGCTTGAATACACCATTTTTAAATTTTTGCAGAGTATTATTTTGGTTTTATATTATTCATTTATGGGTTTCTACTCTTTTATATCTACATATTCTCTTTTCCTCGCACCCTATGCGATCTCGGAAAATTAGAAACAAATAGGAAAAGGTGCATTCTCTAGGTAATCTAACCAAGATCTAACCCTTGTTTTCATCGAGAAGTGAAATTGTTTTCTTGTTTGAAAATAATTTTTTTTGAGCATGCTCTCCAAGGCTGTCTTCCACAACAACAAGCAACATAAGGGTCCCAAACCCACTCATCTAGCTTCCACTCCTAATAGTGATAAAGGAGAAAAATATAAAAATAAGAAGACTGACATACATTGCAACTTTTGTGCTAAATATGGTCATGATGAGTCCAAATGTTTCATGAAGATGGAAGCTTTAGAAGCAATGATGAAGAATCACAACATCAATATTGATTCTACTTATTCTTCTTCTTCTCATGGACATGCACTTTTTGCTTCTAGTTTCTCCTTCAATACAACTTCTACTTCTTCTTCTGATGAGTGGCCTATTGATTCTAGAGAATTTTATCATATGGCTAAGGATAGAGAGACATTTTCTTCTCTAAATGAATGTAACACCAAGAAAATATTTTTTGGTGATGATAGATCTCTTAGTTTTGAAGGATATGGAACAATTCAAGTAGAAAATGGTCATTTCAATGATGTATTATGTGTTCCAAGTCTTTCTTGTAACCTTCTATCGGTATATCAAATCACTCACTCAGGTGAAGGTAAAACAATAGAGTTTTCACCTCACCAAGTTATAATAAAGGATCTAAAATATCCTAAGCATGATTTTGCAACTGGAATTGCTAATGATATTACCAGGTTGTACAAGTTTGACAACTTTGGGTCATCATCTTTTTCATCAGTTTTTGTTGCTCATAGCGATGACTTGAGCAAACTTTGGCATGAGCGGTTTGGTCATATAAACTATGGCTCATTGCAAAAACTATGTAATCAACATATGGTGATTGGTCTTCCTCTTGTTTCATGTAGATATGGTGTTTGTACCAGTTGTGTTCTCGACAAACATCATTGGGATAGTTTTGACAAATGTGCCTCTTGGCACACCTCGGGCCCTTTGCAGCTTGTTCATAGTCATTTGTGTGGTCCACTTTCTTCTCATCCTTTTTTGGGTGCAAGTATTTCTTAACTTGCATTGATGACTTTTCCAGATGTACCTGGTTTTACTTCTTAAAACTTAAGAACGAAGTTTTTGACAGGTTTTTGGCCTACAAGGCCCTTGTAGAAAAGCAATCTGGACATCAAATTCAAAGGTTAAGAACATATAATGGAGGCGAATATGTGAACAATAATTTTACAAGTTACTCCACTACATGTGGAATTCAAATGAAACACACTGTGCCATATACACCACAACAAAATGGTGTTGCTGAGAGAAAGAACCGCACATTAAAAGAAATGGCTAATTGTATGATCCAATCTAAGGGATCAAGTCTAAAGTATTGGGTGGAAGCCATCAATTGTGCAAATTAAATAGTAAATCACACTCCCACAAAGGTTCTTACAAATATAAAACTGGAAGAAGCTTGGACTAAAATTAAACCACATGTAAGTCACTTCCGTGTATTTGGTAGTATAACATGGGCTCACATTCTTGATGAGAAAAATAAAGCACTGCATCCTAAAAGTGAGAAGTGTATATTTGTTGGTTATTTTGAAGATGTCAAAGGTTATATACTTCTTCAACCACATTGTAATGATATTATTATTATAAGAGATGTTAAATTTGATGAAAATCTCTTGGCCTATGAGCCTAATTCGGTGTTTGTGCCTTCTTTGGCCTGCAAGCCTAATTCAACATTTGTGCCTTCTTCGACCTGCGAGCCATATTTGGTGATTGTGCATTCTTCTGTTCTAGTTTCTTCTTCAGATGATGACAGTGAGGATGGAAATCCACCTCCTCCTGCTCACCTTCCTCTAGATAAGTCCTTTGAACCTGAGCCAACACTAGCTCCAGCTCCAATGCTTCCTAGATGGGTCCGTTCAACACGAGAAGCAGTTGGTGATAATTTCGGTGATCCCTCAGATCAACGTCGGACATGTTCACAGTTCCAATGAGCATATTCTCTTTTGTCTCAAGTTTCAGAGACTCGTGATCCAGATACATTTGCAAAATCTTCAAGTCATCCAGATTGGGATACAACAATGAATGAAGAGTATTGTACTTTAATGGCGAACGATACTTGGGATCTTGTACCTCTACCAAAAGGAAGAAAACTTGTCAGATGTAAATGGGTCTACAAAACTAAGTATGCATCAGATGGAAGTGTTGAAAGACACAAGGCTCGGTTAGTTGCCAAAGTATTTTCCCAAGTTGAAGGAATTGACTATAATGAAACCTTTGCCCCTGTAGCAAAAATGAATTCTATCCACTTTGTTCTTGCCCTCGTTGCCTCACATAAATGGGAGGTCCATCAGATGGATGTTAAATCCACCTTCTTGCATGGCTATTTGCAAGAATAAATCTACATGGAACAACCTCCTGGCTATGTCCATAATGACTCTAGCCTTGTTTTTTGCCTTAAGAAATATCTTTATGGTATTAAGCAAGCTCCTCGAGCTTGGTATGCCAAAATGGATAACTTTCTTATTACCACTAGATTCGCTAGATGCCAATTTGATCCTAATGTCTATACCAAGAAAGTAGGAAGCCATCTCATAATCCTTGTCCTTTATGTTGATGACCTTATCGTTACTGGTAGTGACTCAAAACTCATAAACCATGTGAAAAATATCCTTAAGAAGAAATTTGAAATGATAGACTTAGGTTTTTTTCACTATTTCCTTGGCCTCCAAGTTTTACAAACCAATGAAGGAATTTTTCTTTCCCAATCTAAGTATGCTTGTGACATTCTTCATCACTTTCACATGGACGATTGTAAACCATCCCCTTCTCCCTTCCAGTCTGGAGTCAAGCTTGCTGCCACCTGTACTTCTGTCGAAGTTGATGCCACCTTGTATCGTCAATTAGTTGGTAGCCTCTTATACTTGACTCATACCCATCCTGATATATCCTTTGTTGTTGGTCTTGTTGCTTGATATATGAAAACACCCCATGAAAGCCATTGGAAAACAAATAAAATGATACTTCTCTATGTCTGTGGTACAGTTCAATTTGGGATACATTACAGCTCAGGGGGGACTCCTTTATTGGTTAGTTTCACTGATTCAGATTGGGCTGATGACCCCGATGATCAAAATTCTACTGCAGGTTATGTTTTCAACCTTGGTTCAAGACCTATCACTTGGGCCTGTAAGAAACAACATGATGTTGCACTTTCTTCAACAAAAGCAGAGTACCGAGCAACGGTAAATGAAAGTCATGAAGCCTTATGGCTTTGAAAAATTCTTTCAGAGTTTGGATTCCAGTAGCAACATCCGATCATCATTTTGTGTGACAATCAAAGTGCCATCAATCTTTCCAAAGACCCAGTTCAACATTAGTGCATCAAACACATCGAGCTACACATGAACTTCATCAGAAAGCTCATTCATGATCAAGTTATTGAAGTGCTCTTTTTCCCTATAGAATATCAAGTTGCAGACATTTTCATAAAGTCACTTACAGAAGCAAAGTTTTCCAAACTTTGATCTATGTTAGGAGTTCAAGAATTTTTCATTAAGGGGGGATATTCTCTAATGCCTCTTTCCTTCTTGTTAAGCCCTAATATTGGCTCATTACCCCTTAATTGGGGCATATTAGATTAGTAATGTTATTTATTACCCCTTAATTGGGGAATATTAGATTAGTAATGTTATTTTATTTATGTCGGCTTTAGGCCATTAGTTGTAATTAT
>SNQJ01S0025222.1:138555-181196 GCA_010110895.2 Picea sitchensis
TCACGATATGTTCCCGACATAGAGTGATCTGACGGTTCATATTCTCCTCGATATTAACGACTATTGATCCCTGGCTTAACACCCGATTGTTCCATGTTCTCTATTTAAAGAGCATGGATGGTCATTTTCCGATGATCAATTGTGAGAAACTCTCTTGTAAAATATCTTTGTAATCTTTTCATTTTTCATTAATAAACTGCTCCAAGTGGCTACGTTGGCTGGGGCCATGGATGTTTCCTTGTAGGGGTTTTACCACATCAAACATCAGTGTGTTGTCATTTTATCTGGTTGTGTGAGTGGTTATTGAAGGTGTTTGTTCTCTGTTGGAATACCTGTGTTGTCGAACAATATTTCAATTGTTGCCAGTCCTTATTAGTATCCCTTTTGGCCTGGATCCACATGTTATGTTTGTAAGCCTTAAAATCTACTATTCCTTGATTTTCTGTCACCACTTCTGGTGGTATTCTCCATGTATTGGCTAGCTTTTCCTGCATCTCATCACACAACATGGAAAAAGTGGTAGAATTTTCCTTTCTTTTCTTCGGATTTGAAGTGTTCCATAATGTTGTGTATTTTGCTGCGCGAGACTTCCCTATCCTCTGGAAAAAAGCACTGTATTTTGGTTCTCCCCAACCAATCAGGGCTATCAATATAATTAACTAGGAATAATGAAACTTTGTACCTAAATCCTGCACATCCTTACAATTCTCCAAAAATAAGTTTAGTAGGTAAGGAACCTAGTTGAGTAGACTCCCCTTCACGCACTGCGCTGTTGCTACTATAGGGGCTTACTCCTTGCGAAATTTCCTCAAAAGTTTACATGCCATCAATTTTGTCACGAACTTCACTACTGGATCATTTATCTGTCTAATAACCATTCCCCTAGAACCTTTGCCAGTCCCATATTTTTTCTTGATCTCATCTTCCAGGGCTTTCTCTTTGGTTTTATCATCCATGTATTGTTATGGTTTTGCGCCGTCTGTAGGTAAACCTATAATTTATGCAACTAAGTCTACATCTATGGATACAAGCCTCTCCATCCATAAGATGCTTTCATGTACTAGTACTAGTAGCTGTTTGACATAGGAATTTACATATTTTCCTCTCCCAAAATGAGGAATCTCTAGTAGGTTCATGATCCCTGTGTTATATAATCCTGGAATCCACTGTTTTGGATCCAAAATGGGATCCCTTGATGGACCCTCTCCTCTAATCTCCATGTACACTTGCTACACAAACTTAGGGAACTTCCCTATGCCTACCACATCGTGATAAACATACTTCAGTTTGTTAACATACCCTAACATGTCACCAACTACTTTGACTCCATCAGGTACTTGTGGCAGTGACAATGTTAGCTCCTTTTGTTTGCTTGATGTTCTTGGGTCAATAGGTTTTTCCTTATCCTTCTTCTTTCATTTTGATTTCCCTGTCACTTCCATTGGATTATCTTTCTCATATTCTTCCATGTCTGATTCTTTCTATTTCATAACGTATTCCACCTGTACTTGTTCCTCCGACTGCTGCGCTGGATCTACTACACGATGCTGTACTTCATCAGAATCTGTTCTTTCATCATATTCCTCATTTGGATCTACCTATGGTTGTGCTATACCTAATCCAACTTGGTGCGCATGGTTCTGATCTATGCTAAGGTTTTGTGTTTCACCCCACGTGTCGATATCCATTTCCTCTGTCACCATATCCTGCTCTTCTACAATGGTGGGAATAACCAACTCGATGACTAGTGAAGGAATGGAATCCATGCCCACCACTCCCTCTGACTGATTTAAATTTACTCCCTTGATTGCTATATCCTGTGGATACCTCATGGCACTTCTCATTTTCCTTGCAACCTGACTGGGAGCTCCAAACTTTGGTGGAACCATTCTGCTAAAATATAATAGGGTTGCTATGAATCTTCACTAAACACCTCAGAGTCACCTTCTTGCACTAGGTTTTCTTCCTTAGCTCTCATTTACACAATGTCACAATTAGTCTTCTTGTTCACATTTTCTGCTTTATAAGCTGTTCCATAAATGCTTTGTCATGCTGTACTTTTTTGATCACTTCCTTTTCCTTTTTCCGACTACTTTCTGTATCGACACACTACTTTTTCTGTCTAGTCACCTTTCTTTGGAACACAGTGTATTCAAGGTTTTTTCATACTAATTACTATCTTGTGTGTGCTGTATCATCTAACTGCACATCTAACACTTACCCATCTACTTCATCTTTTTGTATTTTTCTTCTTTTTCTATTTTTTATTACTTTTTCTTCTTTTAACTCCTACTATATACATTATGTACAATTCTAGTTTTCTGCGCTGCAACTACTAAAGGTTACTGGGTCGACTGTCCCTATATAGTTTTTGTCGACTTCCATTAACCAGTCCTTGAATCTCTTTGCCTGCTAGATCCTGCAACTACACAACACTTCCATCTGTGACAAATTTGATCTCATATGGCCCTAGCCAATGCATCCTGAATTTCCCTGGGTGCTGTAAGTATTTGCTGTCATAAAGGAGAAACAAATCTACTTCCTTGATGTTTTTCTTCTTAATGTGTTTATCATGCCAATATTTTTCTTTATCTTTCTGTACCTCCTGATGGAAACCAACCTTAATCCTGTCCTCTTCTATTTCCATGAGTTGAGACAATCTTTCTTTATCTACACCTCTTTCTGACATTTTATCAATCTCTGCCTTAAATTTCTGTTTATATACTGGATTCAACCTATAAGGTCTCTATATTATTGGTTTGGCATTTGTTCACAAAGGAATATTCATTTCTCCAAGTTCTCCTGCTACTCCTTTCATCTCTGAAAACGTTGCTGGAAATATATCACTATATTCGCACAATAATTATGTTATTCTTTCCACTGTCTGGTTGTCCCAATAGTCACCAATACTTGCAATATTTGGATTCTCTTCTATTCCAATATTTACCTTCTTTATCTTCAGTGGTCCAGTAAATTCTTCTGATTGTAATGATGGACCTTCTACTTCTCTTTCCCCTTCAACTTCTGTAATCTGAATATCACGCGGGTTTTCTTCTGCTAGGTCATGTTCTGCGACATGGTAACAATGTAACAACTGCATGACTGTTTGTCAATTCTAATTCTGATAACATGTTACAATTTCAAATTATGTTTATTCAAAGATATTTTCTTTTATTAACTTCAGTGATGCATCCATCACTGGATTCTCATGTTCAAATGCAAACATAATCACAAAATTCAGTTGCAAATCTTCCCAATTTACAGTTCCTCTATGCAATTCCAATTCTATGTACCAATTCCTTGGTATGCCTTCCAATGTATGGATGAAGTAATGCGGCCATTCTTCTGCTGGTACCAATCTCCATTGGGTTATGCATATGTTTATATGTTCTCTAGGTTGTCCTATTCCATCATATTTCTACATACATTTATTCTCTTGTTCTGTGCCAAATCTGATGCGTAGTAATATTTTGCATTGATACCAATCCTGGATATTTTCTTTGTGAGTACCCCACCAACGTGCAGGTGTTTATTTCAAGGAAATGTCTAAAATTTGTAACCTCTGACTTTCCAAGATTTATGACTCAAATTTTGTTAAGAATTCTTCTAAATCATTTAGACCATAAAAACTTGGAGGTTCTCTTACCTCTATACCAACCCATCTTAGTGCGCACATCATTCTTGCACATCTTCTGGTAGATATCTCATGTAATCAATGTTTCCAATTATCCAGTCCTATGTTATAATCTAAAGCACAATAATTGATGCTTCTCCAGCTAAGCATTCCATTTGTTATTGGATTAATGCAATCTTCCTCGCGCGTGGTAGTTCTATAAAACTGGTTTATTTCTTCTGTGATAAATTTCTCTATCGTTGGTTCAACATATCTTCCTCCTTATGAAGGATGTAATGTTGCTATGAATCTATATTCTCATTATTAAAAAATCATTTTCCCAATCTTCAAGTTGATGATAGCTTGATTGTCAAATTCCCAATCTAGTCCCAACAATACTAGATAAGGTGTAGTATTATCCACTATATCAATTACCTCAAAATATGCCATAGTGCACACACCATATAAATACACTGGTATTCCTTTCAATCGACCAATTGGTATCACCCTATGTTGATTTTACAATTTCAGCTGAATAGGTGAATATCCTAGTGCAGGTTCTCCCATGCATTCCCATGCTTTCTTAGGAAAAACATTTACCTCAAATCCCAAATCTAATATGATGTCACCCATGTTAACGTCTCCAATATTTGCATTTAGTCTGAACTCCCTATTTGTTCTTGTCTTCCTATGGACATGATTTACTTTCTTTTGTTCTAGTTGTATCTCTTCTCCAAGATTGCATTTTTATAACAAACATGGTAACATTTTTATAGATGTTTGATCATTCAATAACTTCAAGCAAGATACCCAGAAGTTTCTTAGATTACTTATCTTTTCTGAAGAATAATATCTTCTAGTATGATCAAATGGATACAGAATATCATATACTGGCACATCATAAGCTGGATATGCATTTTAAGTAGAAGCAATATTCTCCTGCAAATTTTTTTGTCTGGCCTCCTTGAATGTCTCTTTTTCCTTGTGTGCATCAAAATGCTGTTGAGGTGTTGTATTCTTATTAACCCACTGATGTTGGTTCTGATTTGGATTTGCTGCATCTGCTCCTGTCTTGGTTCCACCTCGAGTAACTATATTTTTATTTTCCCCATCATCTCTAGTTTATGTGGCAATCCATTGAACATTTTGATTATTATGGTTCCTTTTTTCCTGTATCTTTGTCAGAAGTGTCAGAAAATATTCTGTAGTATGATCTGTTGCATGATAGTGCATGCATGTCACTGGTGGTAGTGGAAAATCCCTTGCATAATTTCCAATTTTCTGAAAATTGTGACAAATTACTGGTCCTCTGCCTCTTCCAAATCCTCCTCTTCCATGCCCTTCTCTTCCGAATCCTCCTCTATTACCTTGATTATCTGCACATGGTGTATTATATTGTGTTACTTGATTATATTGCGGTGGCACTATGAACTTTTGTGCATTATTATACTGCTATGCATGAAGACCTGTCATTAGTTCAGCCTACATCCTATAAGAATTTGAGGTCCTTTCCTTTATCATTTCCAAGGTTCGACAATCCTTGTACTCATGTCCTACAAACTTGCAGAAATTGCAGAATGTACTCTTAGGCATTCTTTGGTACTTTTGTATCATGGGACAATTGTAGGGATCATGCCCATGCGTTTTACATATTTTACACCACGGTCCTCCTGTAGGTAAGGGATTCAACAATCCTTCTCCCAAACACTGCGCAAATGTTGGAAACTCATTCTTGTGATGTCCTTCTGTTCTAAATAAGGTAAATAATGGATATTTAAAATGTGGTAATAATTAATTTATAAATATATTCCTATGCTGCATGTCTACTATAGGATATTTCAACTTACCTTTCAATATCTTGAACTTCTGATCGACTTCCCAAACTGAATCCCTTGGATTTTGTTTGATTTCTATCATTTCATTCATAAATTGATCTTCTGAACTTGGTCGCTGGAACTAATTGATTAGTGCCTTCTTCACATATAAAACAATTTTAGGTGATCCTTGTGGAATGTTCACTGCTAGAATCATAAACTAGTCTAGTGTATAGTTTCTGAATGTAATTGCAAACTACACAAATTTTGTATCTTCATTCATGATTTGTTTAGCTTCCCAAATATTTTCACAAATAAATAAATGTTTCTCTGGGTCCTCCAACCCTTCTCCATGAAATTCTCGTAACCAAATAGTTGGATCTTGTCCTACCATTGTAAAATTTGTAGTACCACCTCCACACAGTGTATATAACTGACTACTGCTAGCTGAACTCGTACTTCTACTTGAATTTCCATTGGTCCCTTGACCTATTGGAATCCTTTTGCCAATAATTTCTATTTATCTAAAATTTTCTTTTCTTTATGATGTCTTAGTCGCACATGGGGTCATGGGTTCCACACTAATTTAGATTTGGAATGCAGAGCCTTCTTCTACACTAGACCCTTGGCCTCTGGTTTTTCTCTCATATGTGACCTACAAGATTTCCTCAATCTTATTCATAAAATGGAGATCCTCTATCTCTTCTTCATCACTTTCCAAGCCTTCCCTCTCGGCTACTGCTCTTTTTTTCCTATTAATATTATATTGGTAGGGTCTTCCGTTGCATGTCGTTCCCACTCTATCCATTATTTCCTTGATCTATTCTTCATCCATCATAATGGGGTCCATTTCTTCCTTCTTTTGACCTCTATCTAGGTCCTTCTACATATCTCAGATCTTCCTTAGTGTTTCCCCCAGTCTCCCCATGCGTGCAGAGTTATTTAGATGTATGATTCCATTGTCATCACACCTTTATCATGCATTAAAATATTGATCGATGTGTACAATGATATAATATACCTTCCTCTCAGACCCTTAAAAAATTCCTGCTTTGCAACAATGTAATATTTTGCAGTATTGACTGCAAACTCAGTAATGAATCCTGCAATAATGTTGTCTAGCCAGAAATCCACTGCGCGTGTGAATTTATTATTGAATTTTTGTAGCGGCACAATATTCTTAGTAGTCCATTCTACTGGTATTATTCGATTAGTTGGGTGATTTTCCTTCAATCTTAGTATCCACTCCCGCAACAAATGTGGAAAATGATAGAAAAATGCCTCCCAAAGATCAATAAATACATACCTTTCCAAATACTGGCACGGTGTATACTTAGGGTTTCTATTGTCTTTCTGCGCAAACTCGAGCTCTTTTCTTGTCAACCATTGTTCAATATCATGCTTATTTGGGTTCCATGGTCTGAACATCCCCTTCTAATACTGCATTCGCTTCACTGTCCTTCTCAACAAGTCCCTTCCAATCTGTTCTTCTAGGTTCCAATTGGAAACATAACCATTTTTTGGATGTTTAGGGCTGACCTGAGTTCTACTTTAGGTTTCCAACAAAACCTTGCAAACCATTGTCCCTTATGGAGACCAGAAGGAAACACCTTGCACAGAGTGCACAATGCAGTCTCACTCGAGATGGATTATGGGTGACTGCAGGACCCAAATGTATGCAATCATGGAAGGGAGGATTTTGTGGGGATGGTAGACATTCTTTCTACTTCAATATACATCATATCTAATATTATAACACATCATTATATCCAAATATACCATTTCGTAAACATTCACATTCATTTACGATTCATTCTGTAGTAAATATTTTGACTATTCTAGTGTGCGCTACATTTTACTATTACCAGATTCATTCATTCATTCATCATAACTGAATAAATGAAATAAATAAGACAAAAATTGCACACATAGACACAAGTTTACCATGTTTCACCCCCCCGGGATATGTCCACAAAGATTTGACATTATTCTCTCTTTTATTATTCTTTATCAAAAGTTTATAGCGCTGCACGCATTATAGTGAGTACAACTAAGGCTGACAAGATTGCACCAAGCTCCGTAGATTGCAAACTCACCCTCAATTACAATTCATATCTCTCTCAAAAACTGACTCTAATATCATCTTCCACACTAGCTCCACAACTAGATCGCTCAAGAATTAACCACAACTACTCAAAAACTGTATCTCAGATATCAAAATACATATTTATACTACAAAAAGGGTAAAATGCCCATTACAACCATGACCAAAACCCTAACCCACTAACCTAGGTGGATTAGGTTTGTCCACATTTAACTCCTTGATCACGGCTAGTCCAAAATCCAACTGTTTTCCTTGCTGATCCACATCCTTCTTCCTTTCTTTGACTTTCCTACTTTCTTGGCTCTTCTTTTCCCTATTTTCTGACATGCTCTCCTTTTTTGGTCCATTTTCCAACTGCCTTCATTAATTTTTGCGCTCTTCCCCAAAATGTCCTACGCCAACACAACAGAGGCCAGGTTTTTACAACTGGATGAGTTTCCAGTCTTGGGAGGTCTTGTTCTATTGCAAGGGAGCTAATTTTCCTGCCTGGAGATACAACAATTTGCTTGGGGAATATGTGGGGCTCCACCATGAACTGACTTAAGGTGTTCACAAAAAAACATATATCTAGCCTGGTATTGACCAAATAGATCAAGGACCTTATCAACTGCCTATATATCCTAGGATCTACTAACTCTGAATTTGAAGTAATACCTTAAATTATCATGAATTAAAATATTGATCAATGTGTATAATGATATAATATACCTTCCTATCGGACCCTTCAAAAACTCCTGCTTTGCAGCAATGTAATATTTTGCAGTATTGACTGCAAACTCAGTAATGAATCCTACAATAATGTTGTCTAGCAAGAAATCCACTACGCGCGTGAATTTATTATTGAATTTTTGTAGCTACGCAATATTCTTAGTAGTCCATTCTACTGGTCTTATCTGATTAGTTGGGTGATTTTCCTTCAATCTCAATATCCACTCCTGCAAAAAATGTGGAAAATGACAAAAAAATGCCTCCTGAAGATTAGTAAATACATAGCTTTCCAAATACTGGAGCGATGCATACTTAGGGTTTCTATTGTCTTTTTGTGCAAACTCGAGTTCTTTTCTTGTCAACCATCATTCAATATCATGTTTAGTTGGGTTCCATGGTCCGAACATCCCCTTCTAATACTGCATTCTCTTCATTGTCCTTCTCAACATGTCCCTTCCAATATGTTCTTCTAGGTTCCAGTTGGCAACAAAACCATTTTTTGGATGTTTATGGATGACTCAGGTTCTACTTTAGGTTTTCAAAAAAACCTTGGAAATGATTGTCCCTTATGGAGACCAGAATGAAACACTGCACACAGAGTGCACAATGCAGTCTAACCCGAGATGGATTATGGGTGACTACAGGACCTAGATGTCTGCAATCATGGAAGGGAGGATTTTGTTGGGATGCTAGACATTCTTTCTACTTCAACGTACATCATTTCTAATATTATAACACATCATTATATCCAGATCTCCCATTCTGTAAACATTCACATTCATTTAAGATTCATTTTGCAGTAGATATTCTGACTATTCTAGTGCGTGCTACATTTTACTATTACTAGATTAATTCATTCATTCATAATAACTGAATAAATGCAAGAAATAATACAAACATTGCACACATAGACACAAATTTACCATGGTTCACCCCCTGGGATACGTCCACAAAGATCTGACATTATTCGCTCTTTTATTATTCTTCATCAAAAGTTTATAGCGCTGCACACATTACAATGAGTACAATTGAGGCTGACAAGATTGCACCAAGATCCACAACTTGCGACCTTAATCTCAATTACAATGCATATATCTCTCTCAAAAACTGACTCTAAGATCATCTTCCACACTAGCTCCACAACTAGATCGCTCAAGAATTAACCACAACTACTCAAAAACTGGATCTCCTCAGATCTCACAATACATATTTATACTACAAAAGGGGTAAAATATCTGTTACAACCATGACCAAAACTCTAACCCACTAACCCCAGGTGGATTAGGTTTGTCCACATTCTAACTCCTCGAGCACGACTAGTCCAAAATCCAACCATTTTCCTCGTTGATCTGCATCCTTCTTCCTTTCTTTGACTTTCCTACTTTCCTGGTGCTAATTTTGCCTATTTTCTGGCATGCGCTCCTTTTTTGGTCCATTTTCCAACTGTCTTCATTAATTGCCATGCTCTTCCCCAAAATTTCCTGCGCCAACACAATAGGGGTCAAGTTTCTACAGCTGGACGAGTTTCCAGTCTTGGGAGGTCTTTTTCTATTGCAAGGAAGCTGATTTTCCTGCCTAGAGATACAATAATTTGCTTGGGGAGTATGTGGGGCTCCACCATGAACTGACTCAAGGTGTTCACAACAAAACATATATCTGGCCTGTTATTGACCAAATACATCAAGGACCTTATCAACTGCCTATATATCCTAGAATCTACCAACTCTAAATTTGAAGTAATACCTTTATCATGCATTAAAATATTGATCGATGTGTATAGTGATATAATATACCTTCCTCTCAGACCCTTCAAAAACTCCTGCTATGCAACATTGTAATATTTTGCAATATCGACTACAAACTCAATAATAAATCCTGGAATAATGTTGTCTAGCCAGAAATCCACCGCGCACGTGAATTTATTATTGAATTTTTGTAGATGCGCAATATTCTTAGTAGTCCATTCTACTGGTATTATCCGATTAGTTGGGTGATTGTCCTTCAATCTCAATATCCACTCCTGCAACAAATGTGGAAAATGATAGAAAAATGCCTCCTGAAGATCAGTAAATACATACCTTTCCAAATACTGGCGCAGTGTATACTTAGGGTTTCTATTGTCTTTCTGTGCAAACTCAAGCTCTTTTATTTTCAACCATCGTTCAATATCATTTTTAGTTGGGTTCCATGGTCTGAACATCCCCTTCTAATACTGCATTCTCTTCACCGTCCTTCTCAACAAGTCCCTTCCAATCTATTCTTCTAGGTTCCAACTGGAAACATAACCATTTTTTGGATGTTTAGGGATGAACCTGGTTCTACTTTAGGTTTCCAACAAAACCCTGCAAACCATTGTCCCTTATGGAGACTAGAAGGAAACACTGCGCATAGAGTACACAATGCAGTCTCACCCGAGATGGCTTATGGGTGACTGTAGGACCCAAATGTATGCAATCATGGAAGGGAGGCTTTTGTGGGGATGCTATACATTCTTTCTACTTCAACATACATCATATCTAATATTATAACACATCATTATATTGAGATCTACCATTATGTAAACATTCACATTCATTATGGAGACCAGAAGGAAACACCACGCACAGAGTGCACACTGCAGTCTCACCTGAGATGGCTTATAAGTGACTGCAGGACCCAAATGTATGCAATCATGGAAGGGAGGCTTTTGTAGGGATGTTAGACATTCTTTATACTTCAACATACATCATATCTAATATTATAACACATCATTATATCCAAATCTACCATTATGTAAACATTCACATTCATTTAATATTCATTCTGCGGTAAATATTCTGACTATTCTAGTGTGCACTACATTTTACTATTACCGGATTCATTCATTCATTCATCATAACTGAATAAATGCAATAAATAAGACAAACATTGCACACATAGACACAAATTTACGATGGTTCACCCCTTGTGATATGTCCACAAAGATCTGACATTATTTTCTCTTTTATTATTCTTCATCAAAAGTTTATAGCGCTACACGCATTATAATGAGTACAACTGAGGCTAACAAGATCACACCAAGCTCCACAACTTGTGAACTTACACTCAATTACAATGCATATATCTCTCTCAAAAACTAACTCTAAGATCATCTTCCACACTAGCTCCACAACTAGATCGCTCAAGAATTAACCACAATACTAAAAAACTGGATCTCCTCAGATCTCACAATACATATTTATACTACAAAAATGGTAAAATACCCATTACAACCATGACCAAAAACCTAACCCACTAACCCAGGTGGATTAGGTTTGTCCACATTCTAACTCCTCGAGCATGACTAGTCCAAAATCCAACTGTTTTCCTCGCTGATCCACATTCTTCTTCCTTTCTTTGACTTTTCTACTTTCCCGACGCTACTTTTCCCTATTTTTGGCGTGTTCTCTTCCCCAAAATGTCCCTTGCCAACACAACAGGGGCCGGTTTTTTACAGCTGGATGAGTTTCCAGTCTTTGGAGGTCTTGTTCTGTTGCAAGAAAGTTGATTTTCCTGCCTAGAGATACAACAATTTGCTTTCGGAGTATGTGGGCCTCCACCATGAACTTACTCAAGGTGTTCACAACAAAACATATATCTGGCCTGGTATTGACCAAATACATCAAGGACCTTATCAACTGCCTATATATCCTAGGATCTACCAACTCTAAATTGGAAGTAATAACCTTCTTCAAATTGGTAACCATAGGTGTAGCCATCGGTCTACAGTCCTCCATCCTGAACCTCCTCAACATCTCTACTACATACTTCCCTTGTCCAAGGAAGATCTCTCCTGATACCTTCCATACCTTTAACCCCACAAAATAATGCATCAATCCAATGTCCTTCATCTCAAACTCAATAGCTAAATCTTCTTTGCACCTTTCAATAGGATCATCTACACATGTGAGAAACAAATCATCAACGTACAAACCAACATGAGTGGATATACCCCAACAAGTATGAAGTACAAGTTAGGATCTTCCTCACTTTTGGTAAATCCCATACTCTGCAAGTATCTGTCAAACTTGGAATACCATGCCCTAGGTGCCTGTTTGAGTCCATACAAGTCTTCCTTAATCCTACACACATGAGACTCCCTCCCATGTAACTCAAATCCTCGAGGTTTTTCTATATATACTTCCTCCTCAATGATCCCATTGAGGAAAGATATTTTCACATCCATCTGATGTATCCTTCACTTCACAAAGGAAGAAATAGAAATAACAGATCGAATAGAAGCATACCTAGTGACTGGAGAAAACATCTCCTCGTAGTTCACTCCCTCTCAACACAAACCTCGCTTTTAACTTCTCGATGCTACCATCTGCAACATGCTTGATCTTGTAGAGCCACATAGAAATCATAACTGACTTCCCCTTCGATATCGAAACTATGTACCAAACAACCTTCCTCATAATATAGGTGTACTCCTCTACCATGGCATCCTGCCATACTCGTTGATCTGCCGCTTCCTCAAAACTAGAAGGCTTAACATAAATGATGCTACTCATAAGCGCCATATGGTTTGTAAACTTTCTCAGAGGCCTGCACTCTCTGAATGCACTCCCAGGAGCCTCAACAACATCCCTCAATGTCTATAATAGCCACCTTGATCTCCTGACAAGAATGGAAGGGGATAACTCCTCCTCCACACTTGAAGTCTGAGTTGCTGGCTGCTACTCATCCTTTAGATCCTATTGTTCCTTGTCCTCTGTCATTGTTGATGACTCTTGAGATATCCTAGATGCCAAGTTCTCTTCAAACTTAACATCTCTCCTCACAACTATCTTTTACTGTGCCAGAATAAAGATCCTGTAAGCCTTTGAGGTCTCACTATACCCTAAAAATATACCCTTCTATACTGAAGGCCCCAACTTCGTCCTCTTCTCCACTAGCACATGGATGTAGAATGGACAACCAAATATCCTCAAATGTCTTATCTCTGGCTTCACTCTTGAGAATTCCTCCTCCAAATTCTTGTCTCCCAATATCCTATGAGGACTCTTGTTTTGCACATATACCGCCGTGTTACATGCCTCTGCCCAAAGAAACATAGGGAACTCCTGGTCATGTATCATAGCCCTGGTAGAACTAATGATGGATCGATTATTTCTCTCCACAATCCCTTTGTACTGAGGGTTGTATGAGACTGTCAACTCCCTCTTGATCCCTTCCTCCTTTCAGAAATACTTGAAGTCATTGGAGGTGTAATCTCTCCCATTATTTTACCTCAATACATTTATCTTCTTTCCTGTTTGGTTCTCCACTTGAGGAATGAACTCCTGAAACTGAATGAATAACTCATCCTTAGTCTTCATAAAGAAGATCTAGGTTTTCCTGGAAAAGTCATCAATACACGTCACATAGTATGACAATCCTTGCACTGATGCTACTGACATTGGACCATTCACATATGAATGGATAAGATCTAGGATCCCCTTGGACCTACTCTTGCTGCTTGGAAAAGTAGCCTTGGAATTATTGCCAAGTGCACACCCTCTGCACACTCCCTACTGCTCAATACTGAAATATGGAAGACCTATAACAATATCCATCAGAATAAAAAATGACCTACAATGTAGGTGTCCCAACCTCCTGTGCCATAGATCACATAGGTTGTCAATATCTTGTACCAAAGCCTCAATAGGATTACCTTACAATATGTATAAAGTTCCCTCTCTAACCCCAATGACCACTGTTGTGTCCGTGATAGATTTATCTAGATGTATGAGTACACACCCTCTTTAAAAAGTAACGACAAAACCCCTGTCCTCCATAGATGAGACTGAGAGAAAATTCTTCTTCAGTCCTGGTACATAAATCACATCCTAGGCATCCAATGAACCTCCTGACTCAAGCTGGAACATAACTGCTCCCTCTCCCTTCATTGCATACTTGGCATCATCACCAAGCTGCACATGAACATTTGAGTCCCTCTCCGTCAGACTGCTAAATAGGTCCTGTTCTTCTGTCATATGATGATATGCACAACTGTCCAGGTAACATGCACTCTCGGTAGATGTGCTGGTATAAAGGCAAGAAACTAGTGAGAAATCCTTTTCAAAATTCGCTGCAAACTCATCTAGATGCATCTCTACTGATGTTGTTGTCTACATCTTTCCTTTTCCCTTATTCTTCTATAGATACTATGATTCATAATGCCCATTATTATGACATGATAAGCACTTGATTTTACTCAAGTCCTTCTTCTTCCCTGGCTGCGATGATCCTCCATCATTGTTACCCTTCTTGTTGGAACTCTTTCCTTTTCCCTTCCTTGCCTTGTTGACAAGGGCCAGTTTCTCATCACTACTTCCCTGCTTGTTTCTTTTAGACTCCTCCCAAGTCTCTTCTTGGATGCAATCATCCCAAAGTCTCTGCCAATATGGGATATGTCCTTGAGCGCAAACTCCCTTGACAAATGGTTCCCACGAGTTGGGAAGACCATTCCATGCCACATTCTCGAGATCTACATCTTCTGTTTTCTCCCCTATGGTTCCAATATGACCACATACCTGAGTGATCCTCATGAAATAACTGGTAACATTGTCATATCTAGACATCTGCACATATCCAAGTTTATTTCTTAAGACCATGTTCCTATTCATGTTAGTGCTATGGAATAAAACTACCAAGGCATCAAACATCTCTTTGGCCTTCTTCTTCTTAGATAGGTAAGGGATTAGATGATCCTTCACTGAATCCAAGATAACCCTCTTAGCTTTGATCTCCTTCTTCTCGTGAGTTGCCAAAGCTTTCAGATCTGTCAGTGGAGCAACTACTTTTTCCACTAACTCCCAAAGTTCATACTCCTTTAACCCCAAAGTCACTCTTTCTTTCCAACATAGGAAGTTGGATGCTCCATCCAATCTATCTTCAACTCTGAGAGGTGTTGATGCCATCCCTTAGACCTGATAAAGTTCCCTGGAAATAACCTGTTGCTGAAACTACCCCTGTATTGATTTGTACGACCTCTGTCGGTGCTACCATTCATTAACCACACAACCTATATGTTGATACTTGCACTGTTCTACATGAACTATATGTTGATACTCACCCTGTTCTATGTGACCTGCATGTTAAAACTCACATTGTTCCCTTGCGACTTGTAACAAAATACTTGCACTATCTACACAACCTATACCAGAATAATTGCATTGTTCTCGATGACCGATCCTTCTATTGTATGGTTGTTTCCTTGAAATCTGTTCTTTGATTTCTTCCTGTTGGTTATGGATTTGAGATCTAGCTTCCCCTTAGAGCGACTTCTCTGATACCATCTTGAAATCTCTACTCCAACACCTAGGTACTTTGTTATCTAGTGATTTCCTTACTGCATATTAGATTAGCATCTCAAAAAACAAAGATGCATTGTTGGAATATTCAACTCAAAATAAAGATAGTGAAAGCAATACTAGAAACCAAAAATATCATGCACAAGACACAAATATATTCTACCCATCAACTAAGCTTATCATTCAAATAACTTCAAATCTTACAAGGGATCCCTTACTGGGAAAATGGCCCAATTAGAAAAGAGACAAAGTACATCAAAACCTGACTGGATGATTTGCTGCCAAACTTGTTGTACGATCTTGTGCAACAACAACACAACATTTATGCCGGTACCTGCATTGTTTCGCATTGCTTGCCCGACTTGTGCACTGAAAATCCTGCTGGCTGCGTGACCTATACCAGAATACCTGCACCGTCTGCGACAACCGATCCTTTTGCTGCACACTTTCTCTCTCTCTCTTCCTTTGGTATAGATATCTAGATGAAAGTCCCTTTTCACCATCCAAGATCTCCTTGAGAAAAAGTCCTTCTCTGTTGTCTGTGTCAAACAATCTCTCAATGTCTCACACAAGTGTCTTCTCCTTCACCCTAGCCTTGCTTTTATAAGATTGAGTTATGACCTAGCCCTAATCTCCAAAGTGATTGATGGTTGAGATTACTTCTCACCTCACTTGATATCAACAACTATTATTTAATTCACTAATGCTAATTAAATCATTTCTTTAAATAAAACTCAACTCTCTAATAAAATCACTTTACTTTAATAATTCCTTTAGTTAAAGTAAAGTCTCAAGGTAGAAGGCTTTGGATGACTTCCACATGTTTAGACACTTAGACTTGTGTTGAAATATCTGTCTGATGCTACCAAACACCAACAAATTACAAACAACAATAACACTTTTTGACAAGTGGATTGAGTTACAAAAATCTTAATTCAAGTATAGAGAAAATATTTAACAAATCTAAAGTTTAACAAATCCTTGAATGGATATTTGCATATCGGCTAAAAAGTTTCCAAGAAACAGTTAAGAACCCTTGTTCAATCTTCTTAAAAAAGTTTGATTATGATTTATATACTATTTAGGCTCCATTATAAGTTTAGGCCTGATCGAAGATTTATAGGTCACCTTGTTGTGTAGGTTTACTCTTTAATATGAAGTGGTTGACTTAATATCATGAATTTTAGGTTGAGGGGCAAACACATGAACACACCTTTTTGTATAGTTCCAATTTCCCTAAAACATTATTGAAGTATATAGAAATAAATATATATGATTTGTGATGTTAATTCCATATGAAATTCTAAAATAAGATTAAAAATGTGATTTTTATTTTCTAGGTTTAAAATAAAACTTTTAATCTTTGTCCATTATAAATGGTAATAAAATTGTTTTAAAATTTTATATCAAGTTTTAAAATTATTTTCAAAATCTTATTTTATATATAATTAACTAGATTTAATTATTATATCTATGGTTTTTTCAATGATAATTTAATCATTGTTTTAAATGTTTATTCTCAATGATAAGATATTGCTGGATGGATGTTCACCTCTTTAAAAGAGCTCTTAATAAAATTACTAACATCTTTTTAAAAGTTTTAGGCTTCTCATGGGTTTTCTAGATTTTTTAATACATTTTTATGATTAAAATGCATTTTCTTCTTCTTATGTTTTTGGAAAAAGAAGAGATAGGAAATATATCTAAGGCCATTAAATGATACTTATCTAAATATAGGAAAACATGATTTTGTCATCAATTTATTCTTTATAATCATTTTAATAAACTTTGAAGACTTAAATCTAAATAGAAAATCTATTAGATGAGATAAAAATGAAAATTTTCATTTAATCCTTCATCCTTAGAAACATGACTCTAGGCTAGTAATTACTTCAATAAGTGTTGTCAAGCCAAAATCTTTTATTTGTAAAAAAAAATAAAACATGAAACATGAATCATTTTATATATATATATATATATATATTAAGTCTATGTGGTATTATACATATGCTAAGTATGTATGAGACTAGATAATTTGGACTAACTAAGTTCTATAGCTAGTAATTTCCCATTGTTAAAAGTTTTTTTATCCACTTTGATTAATTCCAATGTTCTAAAATTACACATTATAAGAGAAAGATTAAAAAAAATGCTCTAAAAACTTGAGATCATATTAAAATGACAAGTATTCTCATCTAAACTTGTCCACTTCTAAGGGAAAGAAGCCTATCAAGCCAATGAAAATTAGAAAAGCCTATGAAGCCAATAAAAATAAATTATAAATAAAAATCCATAATAAGGCTAAAGCCTGCCCATTATAAATAAAGAAAATCATGATAACACCGTCACCCATTGTTGACATGATTCCATTAACCATACAACTTATGTTTCTTCTTTTCTAAACTAGCCTTATTGTTGGCATGATTCCCTTAGCAACACAACTTATTCTTCTACACTTTTTTTAAACAGCCTTGAACGTTTCATTTATTTTTATGTTTGTTACATTGTTTATTCTCTATTGAACGTTTTTTTTTAATGTTTGTTACATTCTTTATTCTTTATTGTATTATTAAGCCTCCATGTCAGTATGATTGACAATTCAGATCGTTTGATACCATGAGTTTTTGAACGTTGGATTAGAACACAGCTTGTGCAGGTAAGTGCTGTATAATTGTTGATACAAAAGATATATCTTATCGTAGATGAACGAATAGATTCGCCAGAAATAAAGAAGAATTGAAATTGAAAATATGATAAGTTAATATTGCAAAATCTGGTTACAGTCGACTAGTAGGTGAACCAGTAGGAGTGTTCTACTAGTAGGGTATTTTTTTACATTATAAAAAACAACTTTATTAATAAAAAAATATTGATAAAAATTTATTTTGGGAGAAAAATGAAGTCCCTTTTTACATTAAAACAGCAATTTTATCCCTCTAAAATATATTTTTGGCCAAAAATACTTGACTAGATTCAATGTGGCATTGGATGAGAAGCTGCCACATTGCGTGCAAGCATCAAATCAATTGAAAGCCCTCTAGCAAACTATTTAGTAGAACAGTACTATTTTTTCTGGTATAAAAAAAAACCGACTGATTCAGTTTGAAAGAATTAAAATTGCAATATAAAATTTTGTTGAAGGCAAAAAAATATTACAGATCGAAAGTAGGAGCCGAGATACAGTCGTTTGCTGGCTACAAGTAGAGAGCACGCATGTACGCCAAAATATGCAATGTACGCCACACATATGTTGAGATTAATTAATTGAGTTGAGATTAATTATGTGTGCGTAGAGAGCACGCATGTAGTGTAGTTGAGATTGAGATGTATTGTTGGTTGGTTCTCAAATTCCACCACTGCAATTGCAAACCATGTCCAAAGCAAACCATTGTTCAATTTTCTACCTCATATCCTTTGTTAAGTGCACAATCCATAATCCTTTACCTAATTACAATCATGTTTCTCTACTGCTCTATCTTTTGGGTGGTTGTTGTGGGTGGTTGTTGTGTTTGTGGTTTTGGTACATAAGTACTATGTAACTTTTATAAAAAAAATTGTGGTCACAACTACAAGAGTAGAATGAAAAAACTAGTGGAATTGGTTCTCTTGAATGGGGGGCATAGTACAGTTGGTGGATTATCTCGAGGACATATCGAAGGGGGTAATACTTCAGCCATTGGATGGGGGCGTTTCCCTAGTAAGTGGTAAACAAGGTGCAAAAGGGGCCACTTCTTTTACACATTCCTGGAGGTATTAGGAAATGGGGGAATAGGTTCGAGGATGGTATCATTGGGTGTCAGGTTAGTTAATGGTGTCTAGCAATAGACAACACAACATGTGGTTGGAATAATTGGAACTAATCCAAATGCTAGGGGTATTGAAGGAGGTTCCTATTCATATGAAGGGGACATTAAATCTTATTAGAACCCTTTCATATCATTGTTGGAGGTCAATCATTTGAAAAATAGTGCTATTAGAGGAGGTTAGAAGGATGAATCTGAAATTTCAAAGAGTGTGGGTTTTTCATCAAGCATAAGGGCATAAAGGAATTTAAATATATAAATATCTCAGTTCCAAAGCTTGATACATATAGCTTAGGGGGTGAGCAAAGGGATATGATTCTAGTTGGAGGTTCCCTGCTCTAGGAAGACTTAAATGGTGGTTTATGATCCTCAATACAAGAATGAAAATGTTAGAAAATGGAGAAGATAAAGCGAGAGATTAAAATAAAATCCTCATGGATCAAAATTATGGTAACATAGGATGTCAAGATTGAACCAATTTTGGACTATGCAAGAAAAACATTGATAGGAAAATTTTCTGGGAGATATGTAGCATCAAAGACCTTCAATCCTTCGATTCAAAATGTATGGGGACCAATCATCAATTATGGCACTATCTTCTACATACTAGTTCGTAGCTAGGTAAGTTTCATTTTTCTTATTGAGGCTAAAGTGAACCAAATTATTTGGGGTAGTTAATTTTGGGGAACTTCATTTCTATTGTTGAGAAGTCAACACACCTATTTTGATCTAAAGGCAAAAGTAAATTCGTGTATACCTATCCGGGTGAAAATTTTGAGGTCACCCATGGAATTATGAGTATTAGTATTGTAGCATTCTATAATAAAATTCAGAAAATTCAATAAAGTTGATATTCTAATATTATTGAGAGACTAGATTATAACCCAAATGTTCTTTGGATTTGGAATAAACAAAATTACTATTAAGGATGGACATAAACAATGGTTGGGAAAATATAGCCCAATTGCACACTCTTTTATAGACATCAAATATATATTTTCTACACTTGGTTTCTTTGGATGTAACCCAAATGTTCTTTGGATTTGGAATAAACAAAATTACCATTAAAGACAACATAAAATATGGTTAAGAAAACATAGCCTAATTGCACACTCTTTTATAGACACCAAATAAGTATTTTCTACAAATCTTATATATTAATTTCCCTTTATACAACATATCCCAAACACAACCTATTGCAAAGACCAATAATAATCTAGTGATGTAGAAACAAAATTATCATGACAAAATCTAATTAGATTAAGTAGCATTAAGTCATTTACCCTAATGCTCATAGGATGCCTAGAAAATATTTTCTAGACATCCAATGATATATTATATAATTATAAATTTAACTTCCTCTTACTATATTACTATATGAGTGGGTATGCATATTTAGATGTAGAAATATGAGCGAGTATGTATATTTATGTGCATATCTAATTAGATTAAGTAGCATTAAGTCATTTACCCTAATGCTCATTGGATGCCTAGAAAATATTTTCTAGGCATCCAATGATATATTATATAATTATAAATTTAACTTCCTCTTACTATATTACTATATGAGTGGGTATGCATATTTAGATGTAGAAATATGAGCAAGTATCTATATTTATGTGCATATATTTTAATTGAGAGAATAACTTATTTATAAACTATTTTAGTTATAGTAACAAATTAGTTGAGAGAATAACTTAACTACACATAAATTTAGAAGACTAAGTTGGAAAAGATCTTTCACAACAACCTTCCAAACAATAAGAACAAACAACTCATTTAAATATTACAATGATATTAAAATAATAAATTAAATCACACTAAAAACAAACAGCTCACTTAAATATGACAATGAATATTAAAATAATAAGTTTATTGGTAAATCACAATTGTGAAGAATCCCACATTAACATGAAGCGACACAAGTAAGAGCTAATCACTCCAACAAACAACCCATATGAGTGAACAACCCATATGAGTGGGTCAGTTACTCAGCACTGGATGAGCTTGTAACAATAATCCCTCATAGGCATCGCCCTTTCTGCAATGTCTTCTATCTATCCCCATCAGCATGTAAGAAAATTTTCCCATGAAGTTGTGTGATATTATAGAGACGGCTTCCTGTCCCATAGCAATGGAAATCGGATAGAGGCGATACAAATGAAGAAGTTCTGTCTCGTCCTAAAAAAAAAAGTCTATCATAGCAATTTCTGGTTATATAAGAATTAGGTTTCTACCTGTGAATATCTCGAATGATTGAACATATGTTTCAATGGTGAAAGATATTTGTAGCGATCCATCGATTGGAGTTGAAGCTGTTGAAGCTGCCACATTGCGTGCAAGCATCAAATCAATTGAAATCGCTCTAGCAAACTATTTAGTAGAACAGTACTATTTTTTCTGGTATCGAAAAAACCCAACTGATTCAGTTTGAAAGAATTAAAATTGCAATATAAAATTTTGTTGAAGACGAAAAAATATTACAGATCGAAAGTAGGAGCCGAGATACAGTCGTTTGCTGACTACAAGTAGAGAGCACGCATGTACGCCCACATATGCAAAATCCATATAAGAGAATACAGGCGTGCTCTCTCTCTCTGTCAGCAATGCGATGGCACCGGCACCGATTTTCGGCGCTCTAGCCTCGATGATTATATAGTTTAACCTGCAAGCTGCACAAAATAAAAGTATCGTTATCAGAATCAAGGATTTCATATTTTTTTCTGAACAATGCATCGTTTCAGCGAGGAACAAACACCCAGAGCATCCATGGAGCAGCCGTGCTTACCAGTCATAGATGAAGCCCTCAAGCTCATAGCCTGGGCGAGTGCAGAGTATGAATCCATGGCGCAAATGGAGGAATATGAGATGAGAGAAGCAAATTGTCCATCTGCAGTGGGTATTAAATAGCCCCAGCGGGCGAAAAAACCACTGCAAACTTTGTCTGAGGAAGCGAGTGGATTTCGTTTATGGGATGTCTTACAATGTGCGATTTTGGGAACCCTAATTCTAATTTAGGGCCGGTTTTTGTCCCGTGAATAGTTGCCGAGATGACAACAAAAGCCAGCGGGCTTCTCAACTGTTGTTGCTCCGTCACTGTCTACTTATATCTTCCTTCCTCTACAATCTGATAAAGGAGTAAGAGTCGGTGGAGGACAGCGTTGGGTGCCCGTTAAAGGAAATTAATGGCTTCAGCAAGCAGATCATACAACAGACAGAAAGGCAACCAAGGCAGGTCCGCATCTACAGGTTTCCATCATAAATTATGACAGGGAGCTTTGCGTTCATGTGGCATAGCGTGCTGCAAAATATGTTACCATGTGAGGATAAATTGCTTATATATTATGACAGGGAGCGTTGCTTACTCGTGACATCGCGTGCTACAGAATATCTTGCCATGAGAGGATAGATTGCTGAAACTACTCCAAGATGCAAAAGATATCTGAGAGAACTGGTCCCGCAGCCCGCTATCAAAACTGCTCGCAACGAGGAAAAAGACAAATCATTGATGGGCAAAATCTAGCTGTTGCATTAACCATTCTTAGCCAAATTTCAGATTAGGGGATTCTAACGAGTAAAGAGAAAATATAATTCCTAAGTTAAGGAATAACTTAGGTAGGGAGATACATCTCTATAATTCATGGGGCATTATAATCCTATAATGGATAGTATGTAACCAGCTCTATTTTATTGGGGAGATGCCTCATGGGGAGATCCTCTTGGCTGTTAATTTCATGATAGTTAGCTAACATATCCTTAATATGTACAATATTGATAAATTTTATTGGAATAGAGTGTATATGAGTGTGTTTTTTGGGACATAATGATATGTAAATTGTCATGGATATTCTATTAGAATAGTTTGTCATAACAAATTTTACAATATTTTGGAATTCTTTATTTTAGATTTTAGATTTAATATTACTATCTTAGTGCACAAAACACTGTGTGAAAATTCAATATGGAAAAATCTAGCTAGAAGATGAGGCCTATGCCATAGTATTTTCTTCTTAGTTATGAAATGAATACAACGTAAGTGCACTCCCTATGGAGTTGTCATGGACACCGTGGTTTGTATGGCTTCTAGAGGATCTTCTACTTCCTTTATTTTTATTCAATATCCCACTCTCAATGATTCACTGTACTATGGAAAAATACTCAATACAATGAGAATGGAGCCCCTCCCTATCCTAGTGGCCTATTGTTTAATAATGTCCTAATAGCCATCTAGGGTCGGGGTTAAGATTTTTGCATGCCTGAAATCCCAATTGGGGTTAGGGTTTTCAGTCATCTAGATTCTTTTTTAATGTCCACATAAGATTATCTCCACCCATATAAGTAATGGAAGCTAATGTGGCATCCACTTGTTATCATGGTAGTCAATAGGATTGGTCAACTTGTAGGAGGTGTAAGTTCCTCATATGAACTTTGATTGAGGTGATCTTCATGCCATTGAAAATATCTTAATGTGTAGAACAATGTCAAGATTTTGGGAACTTCATTCACAAATTTTTGACCCAAAAGCATGTTTTTTAGGGTCTCAAACAAGCTCTGCAAGTTTCTACATCTCAAATCACCAAAGTAGGAAATGCCCCAAAAAATACACACTGCAAGCCAATATATCTAATTTTTCCATATAAAAAATACCAACATAAATGAAAAATTATATATTGATCTATTTTGGATCATACCTCCCCATTTAGGGAGGATTTTGGTCCCCAAAATATTTTACTAAAGAAGTTGAAGAAAAATTTCTTCTACCTTCTCCGTTGAATACTATTTGGCCTTGCCTAGCCACCAAAGTTCATGCTTTCTTGTCTAGTTGTTCTAGACTTCTTCTATAAAATTGTATCATTTGATAAATTTTCCTAAGCTTTTGGTGCTAAGTCCTTTATGGTAGGTAACACTTTTTCATCATTAACTTCATCCGACATGGAAGGCTCATAGAGTTTTAGATCCATATTAACTACTGAGTAAATGCACATGTATGGGGGTAGACTGATTCTATAGACATCATCACTTTCCTTCTCCAACACTTCAAAAGGACCATAGCATAGAGCCTTAATCTTCTTACCAGGGCCTAGTAGTCTTTCTTTGTTTAAATGCAACCATACTCTTTCTCCCACCTTGAATGTCTTCTCAATTATGTGATGACCATGCCAAGCCTTGTAATTTTCCCGTGACTTCCTCATGGCTTCTGTACTTGCAAATTGATTTTCTTAATCTTATTAAAATACATTTTTTTTTATTCTTTAGTGTTTCTCCCATGATATCTTCCCTTAGTCCTCCTTGATGTCCATATACAAAATCTAAGGGTGAAGGTGGAAAATACCCAAAACAAGTTTCATAAGGGGACTTACAAGTATATGTATCGATTGATCTATTATTAGAGTGTTGGATATAAATTAAATTTTCATCCTAGGTCCTTGGATGCTTCTGAAATAACCCCTCAAAGCTGAACCAATGTCCTATTCACAACTTTTGTCTACCCATTTATCTATAGATGGAAAGCTATAGATCTCTTCAGCTTGGTGTCCATGTTCTCCCAAAGTGTAGTCCAAAATCAATTGAGAAATATGGTATGTCTATTTGAGATGATGCTCCTTGGTATCCAAAGGTGCTCCTAGGCATTTTCAAAGAAAATGTTTGTTGTATCTTGCCCCTTAATGGCATTTTTACAAGGCATGCAAATGCACATCTTACTAAACTGGTCAACTACCACAAATAAATAATCACGTCCCTTCATGATTCTTGGAAAACCTCCCATAAAATCCATGGAGATTCTCTCCTATGGTTTAGTAGGTACAGGTAAGGGATGGTATAAACCTTTCTTTTTATCATTGGGTTTTCTAGTACAACAAATTATGCATCCTCTAATAAACCGAGCTACATATTATTTCTTTCTTTTCCAATACACATACCTTTGTAAGTTCATATTTATCTTCCCAACACCAAAATTCCCTGCAACTTTGGAGGCATGGACCTCTATGATAAGATATAATATTTCACCTTTTGATTGTAACACCTCCACTATAATCCCCAATTTAATTAAGGCTTAATGTAGATATAATGTGTGGCTATGACTAAAGCAAAGTATATGTGGATTGTATTTCTAAGTCTTAATAATAAAATGTGATGCTAGTTGCTAAGGGGATATGGACATAGACAGAGGCTGAATTAATCCAAAAGAGAGAGGAGGGTCTAGGAGAATTCCTAATAGAGGGCTCCAAGGGGAATTACCCATGTCTATTAATTCCACCTACATTCCTGAATTTTATTATGACTATGTATTAAACTCTAGTTTCTGATTGAGTGTTCTCAAAGCCAATTATTTAATGCACATAAGAGGGAGGGTGTGAGAAGTCACATCCCATAGTTATTGGGATCATGGGGGTTGAGTACAATAAATTTGGAGAACTGTGTGAGTCAATAATGGTAGCCAATTGAGAGGAAATTCATATGGGATATTACACTAGTTTTTAGACAATCAATTTTTGGGCATGAACAACAAGTAGAGAGAATAAAAGAGAGATCAGAGCCGGAGAATCCATGGAGGGGGAGTTCTAGAGAATGTTGGAGTGTTCTAGAGATGAATATTGAAGATCCAGGCTATCAGGTCTGAAGAGTGAACTCCTATGTGAGTTTCATTGTAACAACACATGTTTCCTATTTTTGCTAGTAGTTTTCTTAGCAATGAGTTCCCTTGAGTTCCCAACAGAGATATTCTTGGTTACCTGTGCTAGAGAGACCCTGATAAACCAATGGGATGCCCAAGGGACTGAGATCAGTGAAGAGGTACATTCCTTGGGGTGGGAAGGTCAAAAGGAAGAGAGTTGGTGGAAATCATAATAGATGTAGGAGAATATTAGTGGGTTGTGGATTTTCTAAGCTGTGAGTGGACAACGAGAGACCATCCTTTTTTGCGGAGCCTCAACTAGGGGGTGACTTGATGTTTATATTTGGAACATAAAGTCTATGGTTGAGTGGAATGTCCATCCCAAGTAGCTGGTTTCATAACTATTGTTAAAAGATAAGTGTTTTATCTATTTTATGTCTTGTATTTATGAGTTAAATTGTTGTGCATGAACTCTGTGTTTAATAAGAATTTGTATGATGCTATGTTTAGTTATATAGTTGCATTCATGTTATTTAAAATGATGTAGATGCAGTTAATTACTGGCAACAGAGAAAAAATAAATCTGGTTGTAATTTGTAGTTGGAAGCTACAAGAAATTAATTAGTTAGTAGAATTTTTTATTTTATGAGTATTTTGCATGTAATGGACCTCAGTTGGGTTGGGGGATGTTACATTATGGTATAAAATCCCCTAGGTTCAAACATCGGGCTTGTATGGGACAAGAATGAGTGCGAATTGAGTAATTCATTATTGCATATTTTGGGCTGTGTGAAATTGGGAAATCAATGAAAATTAGAGAGAAATCCCCAAATTCGTGAGAAAAATATGAGTTTAAATGACCCAGGAATGTCTAAGGGAGGTTCAATGGAGTAAATATGTAGATTTGTAGAGTTAAATTTGGCTTGGAAGGTTGAAATTCAAGTTTTAAGGGCCGCTGTAGCGTTGGGAAGAGTTTGAAGAATTAACGACTGAGATCATGTTCGATATCGAGATCAACGACCTAGATTCATTTTGATAAATTTAAAAATTTATAAGGATTTCAAAGGTTTCCAAGGTCTGGTAGATCAACAACCAGGATTTGTTTTCGGCCATTTGGAAAATGGATCGAATCAACAATATGGATTCATTTTCGGCCGTTGGGAGGTTGGGGCTGATCAACGACCAAGGTTCAATTTCATAGGTTTGCGAAGTGGAGTAGATCAATGGTATGTATTATTTTTCAGAGGTTAGAAAAAGGAAGTTGATCAATGGTCAATATCATCTAGACTTGGAGATTGACGGTCCAAATTTACCTAGGATTCGATAAAAAATTCTAAGTGTTGGAGTTGGCCAAAGGAAAACGTTGATGACTGATGATCGGGGCAACCATATTGGTGAAGTATTTTGGTCACCAATGGAAATCACCGATGAATGATGGTCATGTTAACTGGATTGGATAAGTTCTTTGGTCACCAATGGACGATGACCAATGGTCGGGTCAACTAGATTGGTGAAGTGTTTTGGTCGCCAATGGCTGATGGCCAATGGTCAGGTGTTGTCTGATTCAACGAGGTGTTCAGGTCATCCAAGTTAAATGACCCATGGTAAATGGAGAAAAGAGGGTGACGATGTGTCATACCACATAAAAATCCATGTGTCATTCCACATCATCCCGATGCCATGTTATATTCTACGTGTCAGGCCACGATAACATCCACGTGTCATGCCACATCAACAATTGCCACATCAACCAACATAGATGGTCGATAGTTGATGATTGGGTTGATGGAATGGAGAATTATTTCGTTAGTAAACAAGGATCGTCGATGGCCAATGGTCGGGTCAACCAGTTTAACAAGGTATTGCAATTTTTTTCCAATAGAAATAACTAACGACCAATGGACGATGATTGAGCATTGGGGAGATTCACATGCAAGCTTGGTTTTGTAGTGAGAATCATCAATCGACCAATTGTCGATGGAGCTTGGATCAATGAATCATATTTCACTCTATTTTAGATCAATGAATTGGATTTAAAGGGTTGTTATAACAGTAAAACAATCAATTTTATGTGAAATATTTCTGAATTTTTCATATTTTTGAAGGTCATGAACTTGCAGGGCGATTTTGAGGCCCTAAATGACATTTTTAGGAAATCAAAACCCACGAGAAAAGAGTGTCCCTACTAACATACACTTTGTCTCTACATATCAAATAAAATAACTTGGAAAGAGCTATCCAATGAGACACTTTGGGCGTAAAATAGAGCTCGTATGATAAAGTTACAACTAAAACAATTAAGGAAAATTTTTGTCACCAATTTACTTCCAGAGGGCATAACTCCTTGCTCATAAGTCCATTTGGGAAACATGAGTAGTCTATGGAAATAATATGAACCATAGAACACAACCATTGAGCCATATTTGGAATATGGATATGAAAAACATGTGTAGGAAGAAAAACAATACACCTGTAGCATATAAGGATAAAATGGGAAAAACAATCAAAACTTCTCCCCTCCATAACTTTCAGCTTAGAGCTCAGATTTGAGAAAATGAAAAGTAAATGAAAAGGTCTTGAGGAGGAGAAGACATCTGTCCACCAAGAAATTTTAATTAGGCATTAAATTTCTCTCGAAAAGTAATAAAGATATTTTTGTAGAAGCAAGTGAGTGGAAATTACATGTAAATGTTGTAATTTTTCGCTCAAAACTCATATTGAGATGTGAGTATAGCCATTGTAAATCTATTTCATAGAGGAATGCATGTAATGAATCATATTTTGAATTGGTGCAATGCATTCTTCATAAATAGATATGGAGAATAACATGTATTCTAATTAATCAAATGTTTTATGTTATGCATGTTCTAACAATAATTATTACATGCACGTTTCTTACAAAATTAGAGGTACATGAAAACAAATTTGGTTCTTATATGAGGAATTTAGTTATGGAAGCTGCCCAAGGATATTATAGAGTCAAATGGGAGAAGAAACAAGCAGGAGCCTGCAACTATGAGAATCCTACATAAAGATGTTCAAATCTATAGAACAGATAATGAAATTATTATGAAGGCTAAGGAAGAGATACTTTAGAGCTTGAATATGTTGCATAAGCAAGTCAAAAAAGACTTTAGAACCAAGAATAATCTAGTGCTATACAAGTGACAACATCTAGATCCCAAATCAAAAGGGATGATCCTGGAAATGATAGGTAGTCAAGAAGCATGGCCATGCACCATTATTCTCCAAGACAATCCACCAGAAGAACTCATGCAAGTTCAGGGCCAAGGAGAAACCCAAGTGTGTCTCCTACCAGGAGGAAAAGGAGAAGGTCTAAGGAAGACATCCTGCAAGGTGAACTCAGGAAAATCAAGCCATAAATTTCAATGGTGTACATAGGGAAGGAGAAGAGGAATATGCCTAGCTATTGGAAACGAAGAAATATTTCTAGCTGCATGATTACCCATCAAGAGTAGAAGCTATAATTGAAACCTACCACTTTCAAGGAAAGGCATCCATGTGGTGGGATCAAATTAAACAAGCCAAGCAACTTGATGAGAAGAGGATCTTATGGAGGTAGTTCAAAGGATACTTCCAAGAGAAATATTTGTCTGAACAATATTATGAAAGGAAGATGAAAGAGTTCTTTGAAATCAAGTTGGAAAACATGACAATGGATTAATATGAGAAGAGGTTCTTTGAGTTGTTGAAGTATGCGAACTTCATTAAGGATGAAAAGGTCAAAATTAAAAGGTTTCTAAGTGGATTACCCTCCTTCTAGAGTGATAAGATACAATATGATAACTCTAAGACTTTGGAGGAGGCCATAAGGTGAGCCGAGCATATTTATGAGCAGAGCAGAGGAAATCCATTTTTCCAAAAAGCTTGGAATGACAAAATTAAGAGTAAAAATGATCAAAGGAAGAAAGTTTTTAATTCACCCTTTTCAAGAACACCACCCAAGAAAATCATCAAGGTTAGTCAACCCAAAATTAACACAAGACCACAGATTCATTTGGGAAAAGGCCAAGGCAGGACTGCCCTCACAAAGGAGAAATAATGAGGACTGTCCAAACAATTCAGGGGGATGAAACAATGGAAGGCATGATAGGAAGAATGCCAAGGATTTATGTAGCCTTGGACAATAAGCAAGAAAAATATCAATCTCCCATGATTGAAGTGGAAGGTAATATTGATAACGAGCCCATAGCATTTTTAATTGATTATGAAGCTAGCATAGCTACATAAAATGTAACATTGTTGACATATTTCACTTGCAAAGGAGTAAGCATAAGAAATTTTTGTTAGTTTAGTTATCCATAGGGGCTAAGAGGAAAATCAATGAGCTAGTTAAATATTGTCCAATAGACATGAATGGACTCAACACAAAGGTAGATGTAAACATCATACCGTTGGGTTCATATGATGTCTAATTGGCATGGATTGATTGGAAAAACACCATGTTGTCCTAGACTATTACAAAAACTCAATCACATGTCTTAATGAATAAGGGAAACAAGGCTCGATTTAAGGCATTCTAAGAGTTGTAGTTGTTAGAGAGATTTCAGCTATGCAATTGAAAAAGAGTTTCATGAATGGGTGTCAGATTTTTGCAACCCATATTGAAGAGACAACCAAAGATAAAGTGACAAGCATTGAATACCATTTGGTCTTGAGGGATTTTGAAGAATTTTTTAGGGAAATACTGGGATTTCCACCAAAGAGAGACATTGATTTCTCTATTGATTTGATGCCAGGAGTTACCCCTGTGTCCAAGGTACCATACAGAATGGGAAAATCAGAGTTGAAAGAGTTGTAGATGTAGCTTGAAGATATTTTGAAGAAGGGGTATATATGTCCAAGTGTGTCACCTTGGTGAGCCCCAATTTTTTTTTTGAAGAAGAATGATGGAACCTTAAGGCTGTGTATTGATTTCTGGTAGATGAATAAGGTCACCATAAATAACACATATATTTTTCCAAGGACTGATGATTTGTTTGATCAAAAGAAAAGTGCAAGAATCTTTTCCAATCTTGAATTGAGATCAAGATATCATTAAGTGAGGATAAAGTAAGAATACATCAACAAGACAAAATTCAAGACACGATATGGAAATTATGAGTTCACGATAGTACCAATTGGACTATCAAATTCCCCAATTGTTTTTATGTGCTTGATGAATGGAGTTTTTAGGGAATACCTGGAAAAGTTTGTGATTGTGTTCCTAGATGATATACTCATCTACTCTAATTCATAAGAGGAACATAATCAACATTTGAGAATGGTGTTGCAGTTTTTAAGAGGGAATAAATTGTATGTCAAGCTAAGTAAGTGCATCTTTTATCAAGAGAAGATTCACTACTTGGAGCATATAATTTCGACAGAAGGGATAATATTTGATACTGAGATAATAAAGGACATTAGAGGATGGCCAACCCCAAGAAATGTGACAAAGGTCAGATCATTCACGGGTCTTTCCAGTTATTACTGAAGATTCATAAAAGGATTTTCAAAGATTGCAAGTCCAATCAATTTTTTGCAAAAGAAGGGAGTGAAATTTGAATGGACTTCCAAGTGTGAAGAAAGCTTTCAAAAATTGAAAGACATATTGACATGTGGGCCAATATTGAATATTGCAGATTCAAATAAATATTTTTTTGCGTTCACTGATGCATGCAAAGAAGGGCTTGGTGGAGTGTTCACACAAAAATATCACGTGGTATTCTACGAGTCCAGAAAATTAAAAGAGCATGAGAGAAATTATGCTACATAGGAATTGGAATTAGTAGAAATTGTGCATGCATTGAAAATGTGGAGACATTACCTCATGGGAAGGAAATTTGAGGTAAGGATAGACCACTTTGGTCTGAAACATTTGTTGGATAACCAACATTAAATTCCAGACAAACTAGATATCTTGAATTTGTTAGTGAATATGACTTTGAAATTAAGTACATCAAAGGAAAATAAAATCAAGTGGTTGATGCACTCAGCAGGAGAGAACATGAGATGCATATTGCAACCATTAGCATGTACATGACTGATATGAAAGATAAAATTATTGCAACAAAAAATTCAGATCAACAATATTTGAAAATAAAAGAAACATTACAACAAGGTAATTTTCAACATAAATTTAATTGTTATGAGCTGAAAGAAGATGAAATTCTCATGTACAAAGGTAAACTATATGTGTTGAATTACAATGAGCTAAAAAATTGCAATGCTGAGGGAAATGCATAATGTGCCATATGTTGGACACTCAGGATATCAAAAGACAATTGCACCTGTAAGAGGCGAATAGTTTTGGCTAGGAATGAAGAAATAAATAGCTAATTATATATCCAGATGTATAGAGTGCAAGAAAGTGAAGACCGAACATAGACATCCAAGGGGGCTGTTGTAGCCATTTCCCATTCTATAATGGAAGTGGGAAGTAGCTACAGTGAATTTTATTACAGATATTCCCAAAACAGTGAAGCATCATGATTCCATCATGGTGGTGGTGGCTAAATTAACTAAGGAAACACATTTTATTCTAGTGAAGACAACACACAAGGCAACATATATTGCAGAAATATATATGAAAGAAGTTGCTAGGATACATAGAGTGCCTAAGGAAATTGTTTCGAAAAAAGATCCAAAATTTTCATCCAATTTTTGGAAAGGTTTTTTCAATGGCTTTGGGAAAAATCTAAATCCCAGTACAATGTAACACCCATAGGAAGATGGGAAAATATATAGGATTAACCGAATAATTGAGGACATGCTTAGAATGTATGTGATGGATTAGCCATCAAAGTGGGAGGATTATATTCATTTAGTTGATTTTTCTTACAATAATGAGTAGCGGCCCTCATTAAAAATGAGTTGATTTGAATCATTGTATGCCAGAAAGTGTAACACACCAGTGAGTTGGGATAATCTAGTAGAAAGAGTAGTTGTCAGACCAGATTTTTTAAAGGAAATGGAAGAACAAATGGAAAAGATCAAGCAAAATTTAAAGGCTTCATAAGATACACACAAATTTTATGCAGACAAGAATAAAGTTTTTAGATATTTCAAAGTCAACGAACATGTGTTTTTGAAATTGAAAGCAAAGATAAGTTTGCTAAGAATAGCTAGTTGCCCAAAATTGGCAGCAAGCTATTGTGGACCTTTTGAAACATTATAAAATATAGGTTAATTGCATACACACAAACATTTCCTACATCCATGAGAGTGCATAATGTATTTTGTGTGTCATTATTATTGAAATATGTGCTTAACCCTAACCAGATAATTGATTGGAATATGATCTAGGTGGAGCATGAAGAGGATTTTAGGGTGGAACTAGTACGCATCCTGGATCGAAAATTAAAAGTGATCAACAAAACCATAGGGATGGAAAAGGTTCAATGGATTTTCTATAGTCTTGAAGATGCTACATGTGAGCATGAAGAGAACATTTGGGAGGAATACCCACATTTTTTTTCCAATTCTGAAAAGAAAAAAATGCAAAACTCCATTTTGAGTAACTAGAGTTTCAAAACCACATCTTAGAGTCCTAGACAACATGTGTTGTGGGCCCTGATAAAAGAATGGAACATTCCTTGGGTTAGCTCTGATAAAAAAGGGGTTCATTTCTTGGGTTAACCTTGATAAATGAATGGTGCATTTCTCGGGTCAGTGGGTTGAGAGGAACAAGAGATTTTGGTTGGAATTATTGTCAGAGTTGTAAAATTGCAGAATTTTATTGTGATGTAAATTTGTGTGTATATATGTGCACACACACACACACACACACACACACACACACACACACACACACACACACAGAGTACACACTAATGATGACACACAATTGTAGGGGATGGGGAATGTAACATCCCCACTATAATCCCTATTTTAATTAATTCTTAATGTAGATATAATGTGTGGCTACAGCTAAAGTGATGTATATGCAAATTATTTTTCTAAGTTTTAATAATAAAATTTGATGCCAACTTCTAAGGGGATATGGAAAAAGATGGGGGATGAATTAATACAAAAGAGAGGGGAGGTTATAGGAGAATTCCTAATAGAGGGTACCAAGGGAGAATTACCCATGTCTATAAATTCCACTTACATTCTTTAATTTTCTTATGACTTTGTATTAAACCCTAGTTTCTGATTGAGTGTTCCCAAAGGCAATCATTGAATGCATGTAAGAGGGTGGGTGTGAGAATTCACATCCCTTATTTATTGGGAGCATGAGGTTTGAGTACAATCAACTTGGGGAAGTGTGTGAGTCATGAAAGGTAGCCAAAGGAGATTAAATTCATATGGGATATTACAACAATTTTTAGACAATCAATTTTTGGGCATGAATATAACTAGAGAGAAGAAAAGAGAGATTGGATTTGGTGCATCCATGGAGGGAAAATTATAGATCACGATGGAGAGTTTTTGGAGAATTTTAGATTTGAATATTGAAGAGCCAGGTTGTCAGGATTGAAGAGTGAACTCTTGTGTGATTTTCACTATAACAACAAGTGTTTGCTGACAATTTTCCTAGCAACGAGTTCCCTTGAATTCCTAGCAGAGATATTCCTAGTTACCTATTCCAGAGAGAACCTGATAAACGAATGAGAAGATTGAGGGTTTGATATCAGTGAAGGGGTACAGTCCTTGGGTTGGGCAGGTGGAGAGGAAGGGAGCTGGTGGAAAATCAAGATAGTTGTAGGAGAATACCAGTGGGTTGTGGATTTTCTGAGATGTGAGTGGACAATGAGAGACCACCCTCGTTTTTGGATTACTATCCTCATCTTGAGGGTGAATTGATATTGATATTTAGAACAACAAGTCTATGGTTGGGTGGAACATCCATCCCAAGTAGTTGGTTGCACAACTATTGTTAAAAGATAAGTGTTTTATTTATTTTTTGTCTTGTATTTATGAGTTAAATTGTTGTGCATGAACTCTGTGTTTGATAATAATTTATATGTTGCTATGTTGAGTTATATAACTTCATTCATTTTGTTTAAAATGATGTAGATGCATTTAATTAATGGTAACAAACAATAGCTAAATTTGATTGTAATTCGTCGCTGGAAGCTACACAAAATTAATTAGTTAGTATAAATTTTGGGTTTATGAGTATTTCACACGTAATGGACCTCAACTGGGCCAGGGGATGTTACATTGATAGAAAATCTTGTCTATCTTGTAAAACAATCCATATTGGAGATGATAGTCAACCTTACTGTCACCTTCTTCTATGTGAACATGACTTTGTAACTATCAAATCACCTCTTTAAATTCCTCATCTTCCGAGTATGCCTCTTTGTATTCATCATGGTTAAAAGGTTCCATGTTCATAAGAGCTCCAAAAGCTATGATATTATATGTGGGTGGCATTGAAGGAATCTATACCAACTTATTAGTGTCACCCTTCTTATATTTGATACGTAGATGGAATTGTTGTAAATACCCCATCCATATGTATCGTCTATTTGTTGAAGCTTACTTTGGACTTGAAAATATTACAAATGATTGATATTAGTGTCGATGATGGTTTCCATGCCCATCATATAGTTATTACATTTCATTATAGTTTGAACCAAAGCACATAGTTCCTTGTCATATGTAGGGTAATTCATGACTTTTCCATGGAACATTTAAGAATGATAACATATCAACTTGCATTAAGATTTCTCCCATAGCATATCCACTTGCATTCGTCTCCAGTTTGAGAGAATTATACATATTGGGAAATGCAAGAAATGGTGCTTATCTAATATTTTTCTTCTCTTAAAAATATTTTTCTAATTCTTTCCACACTGAAAACTCACTTTATTAGTTGTTATGGCATGGAGTGGTGTAGCCATAGCTAAAAGGATGCTATTTGTTTTAGGTATCATGCTACCCTAAAAAATATCTTAAATTTAGTGACATTAGTAATATTTGGGCACTTTTTGATGGCCTCCATATTCATGAGATCTGTCTTGAGTTCGCCTCCAACAATCACATACCTCAAATACACAAATAACTATTGAGCTAAAATTTTCTCAAGATTTTCTAGAAACTAATGCTTTTTCAAGGTCTCTAACACTTACATGAGATGTAAGATATGATCTTCATAAGTAGAGATATAAACTAACATATTAAATAAGTACAACCTTATAAATTAGTCTAGAAAGGGACACTATTCATCATTCATGAAACACATAAATGTGGCTAGTATATTAAATAAACCAAAAGGCATTACAACCATTCATACAAACATTGCCTTGTCTTGAAGGAGGTATTCCATGTGTCTTCTTCATTTACTCACACTTGGTGGTATCTCAATTTGATATCCAACTTGGTGAAGTACTTGGGATGTTACAATTGATCTAGCAAGTCATATATGTTGGGTAGAGGGTGTTGATTCTTGAGAGTGATCTTGTTCAGAACTCCATAGTTGATACACATTCTCCAAGTCCCATCCTTTTTGGGTATCATGATTATATGTGACATAGAAATTGAGTTTCTTGTTTGAATTAATCCCTAATCTAAATTGTTTCAATTGTTTCTTCATTTCATTCAATTCTAGGATGGACTATTTGTACAACCCAATGTTTGGTAATTGGGAGTCAAGGAAAAATTGTATCTTGTACTCCACTTCCATTTTAGGTGGCAACCCTTTAGGCTTTTGGAACACTTCTTTATATGGAAGTGAAATCTCCTCCAATTGATGCTTCTTCTCTTTAGTACATCCCTCCAAACATTCCTTTACTTTTATCAATCATCTCATGGTTGATTCTCTCTTAAGAAGAGTAATACAAACTTCCTAGTAGAGGTGATCAAATTATTGGCTTGGTTAGCATTTAGTAGGGAGATATTGGATTTACCTTTATGTGTATTAATGATGAAGGACTTACCATCCTTGATCAATAAATATTGGTTTTGTCTCTTCATGAATATTGCATCCCTCATGTACATGTATGGGATTCCAAACACTATGTAGCATCCCCAAGCTCAAGATAGGACATGCCACACAAAAATTCCACCTCTGATATCATTTAATTTATAACATGCTCTACATATGCAACAATTATGCCACTACTACATATGGGCGGATTATTCCATGAAAATTTTCCACACTTCCACTAGTTTCATCTTTTTTTTTTTTTAAATAGGGCAGGATTTTCGTCGATATTGCCACGAAAGTTCGTTGCAATATCCACAAAAATATTATTTTAACCTAGTCTGGATTTTCATGGAAATATCGATGAACTTTCATGGAAATATCCATGAACTTTCATGGAAATATTGATGAAAATTTTGCCTATCTCATTGGTCGATGTTAATGGCTAGTTGACTATTTGATCTATATATATGCGACTTTAAGAGACTTTGCGACACAATTGCTATAGTTGTGACACTGTTGGATTTTGTTTGAGCTGTTTATTTTTTCCGTCACCCACCGGTTGAAAAAATCCAATTCTCGATCTACATAGCTCGGATTTTGAACTTGCAAGGTTAGTATGTTATTTTTTATTAATGTACTCATTTAACTTGTAAATTTTTGTTCAAATGTCCAAATTTCATGTAGCTTGTTTTTTCCTTGATAATATATTATAATATGTGTAGTACCATATTTCATGTCTTTGATATTTGGATCTAGTTAGTATATTCTATGGAAAAGGGTATGTGGATTACATAATATTCTAGGTTTATGGAATCCACATACCCTTTTCCCTTCAATTGTAGCTATAATCTCTCTCTCTTTTCATTGAAATTCGAGGAAGCCTCTAATTTCAATGAAAGAGGCATAAGCTTACCAAATATTCAAGAAGAGACTATTATGAAAAATTCACCTCACCCAGAGAAATATTATAACATTTCCCTCTTCCGCATAAATTCTTTGCTATCCTCAACATATTGTAATAAATAATGGGTAGGTTGGCATTAGTGACAAGATAGCCTGTTGATATTACATATAATTATTAATGTACAAGAGATCATCCATTATTTAAGCATACAAAACAAAACCCAAGACTAAATATTGTGGTTGACGTGACCGGGTTTGTACATTTTGCAAAACAAAGTACGATAATTTCCATTATTTAAGCATGCAAAACAAAACCCGAGGCTAAATGTTGTGGTTGACGTGATCGGGTGCATACATATGGACGGTGGAGAAAGTGCACTCATAAAATCATTGGGAGATGAAACAAAGTATCAAAATCCAAAGTGTATTCTTACATTTACTACACATAGAATTCCGATAACATCAATCATTATTTGTACTTTTAATTAATACATGGCTATTTGTGGATTTTTTAAAAAACAAATAATTTATTTTTTTTAGTTTTGTGGTTAATCGTCACCTCCAACCAGGGGAAATTAGTCACTTCAGAGTTTTTGACCAATAAAAAAATATAATTTTGAATATTTAAAAATAAAAAAATATTTTTATTTATATATAAATTTCTCATTAAAAAATATTTATTGAAAAACATTGTTAATTTTTTTGTAATTTTACAAAAGTCAAAATGATTTTGACTTGCAATCGATTTCTATATTCCCTGCTTTAGTAGGGACTAATAAGATACATAAACACTAACCCTAAAATTATGTTAGGTATATATGTCGTTATTATATAAAGAAAACATCTATACACATATGACCTTATTATAAAGATGTTATCTATGTCGTGATTAGGCACATAATAATCACTTTTAACTAACCACCTTCAACCATCTTAGCTTATGTTTAGCCACCTTTAACTTTCTTGGCTTACAACTAAGAACCTTTACCAAATGAACTTATGATTATATACCATAGTCTGCCAATATAAATAAAGTATATTTGTTTCAACTTTCTCAATAAAATCCACATACCCTTTTCTGATATGTGATGTTGTTTCTCTAATTTTTTTTATAATCACATGCAATTCTAGATGTAGTGATTAACTTTAGTTTGTAGTTGATGTACCTTCTTTATACACTATTAATAAGGATCAATATCTAAAATATAAAAAATTCATGGTGAAATCTACGTTAACATGATGAAATCTACTAGTCAGAAAATGAAAAATGAGAACATGCCAAAGTGTCTTAGAAAATAAAATTGTGACCTCTGTAAGTTGCATAAAATTGTGACCATTGTATGTAGATGAAAACCAACACGTCATAATTTAAACCAACCCAACCCAATTATTGATGACAAGTGGTTGGCATTCTTTTTTTAGTGGTGAATTTCTAAGATTGACATTTTGTCTACAAAACAACTTAGAGGTTAGTGTATGGTGTCGAGTGATTCAAGTTTGAGAAATTTTGACCACTTTCGTTAAATGGTGTGTAATTATTTTCCATGGTCATTCAGTACACAATACTCTATAGTACAAATTGAAGCATATCTATCTTAATAGTTAATCGATAATAAATAAAAAAAACATGTCAAAATGTCTTAGAAGAAATAATTGTGAGGATTGCAGGCCACTGTAAATAAACATATCATAATCGAAAGGAGCAACTAAAATATAAAAAATTGAAAACTTAATGTTTGGTATGGTGTAGGTAAGACAATTACTTGTCAAGACAAGGATTTGTCACTATGAAAAAAAATGACAGGAAGCTTGCTCGGTTAAGAGCGACATTAGAGGCGAGGGGTGATGGAAAATGTTATTGCCCTTGCTATGATTGCCGAGGCTTGCAAAAAATAAGACTTTTAATAACAACAACCCAAATACATTATAGGGAGAAGGGGCACACCAAAGGGGGTTATGAATATCGTCCCTTGGTAAGAGGATTCAATATTTAATGTATTCTCTGTAATAATCAGTATGTCATGAATTTTAGTAATATTTCTTATTGGGATTTTTATATTTTCTATACACACTAACTTTTCTACGTTGTTTTTAAATATATAGATGATGCCCCCAAAATGTCGACCTCCAGAGAGTTATTTGCCAAGTACTAGCAGAAATACTACTTTACAGGGAGATGAACTTCGAGATCAGAATATTGAAGCTGCTGATCAAGTTATTAATGATGATATGGATGGAGATAACATTAGTGATTCAAATCAGGAAGATGAGATACATAGATTGATCCAAGACACATTTTCTCCAATGGATGAGGACAACTAGGATGATAGTCATGAGGTTGATCCTCTACTCGAGAAGTCATGTCAACCTCTTTATGAAGGCTCAACAAAAAATATTTTATCTGATATATTGTTGTTGGTGAACCTGAAGGTTTTGAATGGTTTATCAAATACATGTCTCACACAGATACTAGGGTATTTAATTTGTTAATTATTTATGCCTGCATGTTCACAAATACTTAAAAGGTTCAATTTTTTCCTATATTGCTATTGTTTTCCAATTTGTAAATTAGTATATTAGATGATATATTGATGATTAATATTGTTTACATTGACTTATTGTTTAGAATTTTGTAGATTGTTAGGTGATGTTCTATTGCCGACATTAAATATTTTTTCACGCACATATCGAGAAATATCCATGATTATGAAAGAAATTGGAATGGACTATCGGGCTATTGATGCATGTCCTAATGATCATATCATATATTATGAACAATATGCATTAGAAAATGAATGCTCACAATGTCAAATAAGTAGATATCGAACTGATAAAGCGTCAAAAAAGGTTCCTTGCAAAGTTCTTCGTTATATTATGATAATTCCACGTTTCCAGTGGTTGTTCATGTGCCAAAGTATAGCACAGTTTATGGATTTCCATGCAAAGAATAGAAGTCGAGACAATGTTCTTCGAATGCCTATACATGGTTATGCATTGAACTACATCGAAGAAAAGTGGCCAATTTTTAAAGAAGAACCTCTTAATGTTAGACTTTCATTGGCAGCTGATGGTGTCAATCCATTTGGAGAGCTTCGTTCTACGTACTCAGTGTGGTCTGTTTTTGTTATAAACAATAACCTTCCTCCTTGGATGTCGATCAAGAGAGAGCACACAATGTTGGCAATGATTGTTCTGGGTATTTAATTATCTTTTATTTTCTTTAAAGTATGACAAAATATTTCATTTCTTTGTTTCATGCATGGTAATTATTTATTTTATATATCACAACATCTAGATAAGTATAATTAATCATGAAGTATGTTGAACCATTTAAATAGGTACCAGGTTAAAGATATGAACGTATATATTGAGCCTCTCATCGATGAGTTGTTGAAGTTATGGGCTGGCGTCACTATGTATGACATCTCTAGACCAATAGGGAAAAAAATATTTCAATTCCATGGAATACTATCATGGACAATTCATGATGCTCCCGGGTTAACAAATTTTTGTGGTATTTTGTGATTTAATATTATATATATTTATTGAAAAAATCATGCATTATTTTAAATTGTAACTCTAATTTGACGCTACTTTTATTCATATATCTTGTAGGTCTTCAAACAAAGGGTAAATTTGCATGCCCAGTTTGTGGTCCGAGGATAAAATCTCGTCATTCAAGGAGTTTAGTAAAGGAGGTGTTTGATGAGTATAGGCACTTTCTGCCTAAGAACCATAGTTATCGAACTACAAACAAAGAAAATTTCAATAGTAAAGAAGAAAAACGAAAAAAACCACGAAGAATGACACCTTGCCTATGGAAGTTGGAATATATTAGAAATCATCAAGGTACAAAAATTATTTATGTATGACCTATTATATTAATTTCATTTTGTCCCATTAATTAATGTTAATTTCAATTTGTTGATGTTTCATGAATGTCGTTAAGGCGCTAATGGGCTTCCACGAGGAATGAAAAGTTACCCAATGCAATTCAGTAGATTTCCATACTACGAGCACCTACAAATAGTTCATTTGTTTAATACAATACATATCGGGAAGAACATAACATAATTGTTATGGAAAATATTAGATGGAAGGACTGACAAAGAGAGAATTTGAAAGATTTGTTGTGACATATAGGAAGCTAATCATGCACTGCAAAGTGTTATTATTAATTCTAATGGCGATGGTTGTGAACATAATACTAGTCTTCCTTGGTTATTGATGGAGCAACAGAGAAATATTGTAAAAGAGGTCATTCGAAAAATTAGGTTTCCGATGGGGTTTTCGTTGAACATACAAAATATCTTAACTAAAAAAGGTGATTTTGGTGGGGTTAAAACACATGACTGGCATACATTCATTAAGGTAATTAGTAGGTTATAATATATTTCCTTATTGGTGCACATTTTTTAGAAACAAATAATAATTACTTGTTTTTTGTTACAGTATGTTCTACCTTTATCTCTCTTAGACGACTTTGAAAACAACATAAAAAAAACTGTTTATGTACTTTGGCAAATACATGAGGTAAGTATTGTTTTATAAGGAAAATGTACTTCTTATGTGATTTGTAGTAGAAATTCTTGACATATTATCTTTTATTTGCAAATTTATGTATTCCTTGATATTATTTTATTGCATCGACATTTGTAGGTGGATATCATCAAAGAAATCCATAAAGAAGATATAAGGTATTGGAAGAGAGAAATTCCCCGACTAATGTGTCAAATGCAACAGTGTCTACCTCCAACATTTTTCAATGCACAATAACACTACCTCATACACCAAGTTGAGGAGATTGAATTATGTGGACCAATACACACAAGGTCGATGTGGATGGTGGAGAGGCAGTTGAAGTCACTGAAGGCTTTTGTTAGACAAA
>SNQJ01S0025223.1:26623-38536 GCA_010110895.2 Picea sitchensis
CGGGCTCAATGGTTTGTAACCCGGTTGCTTCGAAAGACCCTTGTTGGTCTAGCTTCCACCTCAATGGTGGTGGGGGTGGCTCCAGTATAACCGACGGCAGGCCCAGAAGCCTTCGTGACCGGTGGAGCTCTGAATCCTCCACTATGTGAGAATATCCACGACACGCTAAGGTACTCTACACATTCAAACAATAACACACACTAAAAAGAAGCCCCTAAGAGATAAATCACGCAAACACTATACTAGTTGGAAGAACAGTTACAACAACCAACAGTAGAGCAACTTACCGGTGTAAGTGCAACTCGAAAACGGAAACACCCTTCGGGTATACTCTGCAAATCGTGGCCTGATGTATGTCCTAGGTACCGCAGTATACCCCCGCAGTCACCTGTGTATGTCTCTAGAAAAGATTGGCAACTAGTTTGCCAGCACGCGAACAGTCACCAGGCGGGTACAGTCGATAGTCGAGTAGACCACAATGAGCAGGGTATCAAGCCTGAAACCTATCAAGGGTATTGAGAGAAAATGGTCTGGAAGACGACTGAGGACCTCAAATGGATTCGAGACCCACGAAGCCCCATGGAAAATGCAAACGACGGAATCCCTCAACAAATCCTCGATATGTGTTCTCCACTATGCTTGGTCCAGCTTTGGAGGGGTTATCTCCGTTTCCTTTCCTTACGTGACCTCGTGTTTATCCCCTGTGTTAGAGGGGGGTCCCAGATAACTTCCACGTAACTGGACTTCTACACTACCTATCATAGACTCCAATGTTTGTTTTTGGGTGGCCTTGGAGAATTTACTCTTCAACCTGTTCCAAGGCCCTAGTCCTGAGCTAGTGCATGAACCTTACAAACAAAAAGTCTAATAGATTTTAATTAGCGTTGCTTTTATGTGATTTTTTACGTCACAAGGTATGAAGGTGAAACTGATGGTGTGTAAAGACTCAAATAAAAATGAATAAGAAATGCTTGGAAACCAAAACTTTTTAAAAAATGCAAAAACTAGCAACTTTTCACCTAGAAAGATTTGTTTTTCTTTTCGAATTTTATAAGATTTCATGCAGCAAACATAAAGGAATTTCACTCAATCTGCGAGCTACTTATGCTCCTAAATGCACTGCAAAAACTTATGAAAAAATACTTCTTCCTAGCTATTGATGCAGCAACACAATCTTTAAACAAAGAAGCAAATGAAAAAGAGATAATTTTTTTTATTTAAGTGCAAAATGAAGCAACAAAGGGAAAATGCCGACAAGCACAAAACCAAGAAAACAAAATAAAATCCTGGCTTAAAGCGCAGATCACAAAGAACCAGAGCAAAGACACACAACAACAATCAAGAAAACACTGACTCTTACGCTTGTCTAAAAACCATAAAACATTTTTTTTTCCTTTTTTTATCTTTTCTATCAACAATCAACTAAGAAAGAACATGCTAGGGATAAGAGGCCCTAACCTACTGACTGTGACACCCTAGACTCAAAGTCCTGAGAGGAACACTTCTCACCATAGGAGGGGATGACTGCCCCACCCTGACTGAAAAGCACCCAATCAAGCCCGCTACTGTCACTGAAACAGCACGCGTGCAAATGCGTTTTGAGCTATAACAGGGCGCGTGTACCCACGGGTTGCACTTGCACAGGCCGCGTGTATGTATGAATGCTAAGAAAAAACTAAACACAAGCAGCCCAAACCTGGAAAAGGCCTCTGGTATTGACAACCAGGGTCTCTTAAAGGCTTGGATGCTTCTTTTTTTAACATAAAAGAAAAATAATTGTAGAAAATAACAAATGCAATAAAGCAAACTAAGACAAAATAGTGAACCAGCAAGAACCAGATAGGACCCAGAAAGCCCCCTGAGAACTTAAAATTCTGACAGGGAAGAGGGGACTGCCTCTTAAGCTCTTTGACTTCTATACGCTACTGAAACCTCTATAGCTAGTGTTCAAACGCGGGCTGTAGAAGGTTAGGGCGCGGGTTACATGCTTGCAGGCTTTCTGCAGGCCGTGTGTACCTCTGTGTGTCCTGATAATTATATCAAGCAACAGTCAAGGAAAAACTGGTATAAAGAACCAGGTTCCCTGCTAGCTTTGACCTAATAGAAAATATACAAACAAAGAAATAGGAAATCCAATCCTTTAAACTACCCAAAAACCTCAACTAAATCCGAAAACCCTAAGAGTATATTCCCTAGTGGAGTTGCCAATTCTGTTGTTGGGAAATAATACCCTACAGACTAGCAAGCTAGGGCTAGACTTGCATGTAGATCATGACCTTAAAGAAATCCATTTTTACCTATCACCCAAAAACTTGAAACCCCTTTTTCACATACAAACATGGAAAGGACCTACTAACCTTTTTACTGATGTTTGGTGTAGATCCTCCGTTGTGCTTTGTCTGCTTGCTTATGTTGCTCCTTCCAAAGTTAACCTGCAATCAAGACAAAAACACTATGCATGCATGCTATCTTTCTACTTAAGGGTTAGAAATTAAGCATAAATTACAAAAATCACATACAAATCATGCATTGGGACGGGAAAAGTATTCTTTTATTAGTCTCAAGATGAATCAACTTACAATAATGATAGAGATCGGCCATCGTTCCTTGATCCTGATCCTGGGCTCCTCTTCTTTGTCCTTCAACTTCTTTTCTTGAATTCTTCTTAGGCTTGAGGAAAGGCTAAAGGGTTGGGACAAATGGATTCGGAAATTGGGCAGAGTTTCTTTGCTATCTTTTTCCTCTTCCAAATAGTACCCCTACCCCTTTTTTTATAGTCTAGAAGGAGCTAGGGTTTTGGATGAACTCTTGGCCATGCATGGTTGGGAGTTTCAGTTAACTGACCCATATCTTTTTGTCCCGTCGACAAATTTCATTTTTTTGTGCTTTGTTAGGTAAACGCGGGCTGTAGTAGGCCTGCCAGCGTTCCAACGCGTGTAGTAGTAGGCATGCCAGCGTTCCAATGCATGCAGTAGTGAGTTAGGGCCTGTGTCACTTGATTTAAGATGATTTTCAAGAGTTTATTCAGCATGGCTTTGGCAAGGAAGGGATATGAGTTGGCCTGATGCCAGGTAAGCATGTGTGGTGCAATTTAGGTTTATAACACAAACATACCAAATAAAAAACAAACCCTATTTTGCTTAGCTAGCCTAATACCTATTCAAAATAAAGCTATATCAGATAGAGAGATCCCTCTCAGAGTCTTGGAGGGCTAGATCCAAGACTTGAAGTGGTTTTGATGTTACCTCTGTGACTGCCTCCACAGCCTTGGGAAAATTACAGAGTGCTCACAATATCCATGGTGGAAGCCAAGAACTTTAATGAAGCCACTAAAGTCTTAAATTGGTTAAAATCGATGAATGAGGAATTGGACCAAATTGAAAAAAATGTCACTTGGGAACTCGTTCCTAGGCCAGCAAATAAAAATGTAATAGGATCCAAATGGGTATACAAAAATAAGATGAATGAGCAAGGAAATATTGTAAGAAATAAGGCTAGATTGGTGTGCAAAGGATATGCTCAAATAGAAGGACTGGATTTTGATGAAAAATTTGCACCCATAGCAATATTAGAAGCTATTAGAATGTTTCTTGCCTATGTTTGTCATAAACAGTTTAAATTCTATCAAATGGATGTCAAGTCAGATTTTCTAAATGGAGATCTAAAAGAAGAAGTCTATATGGAACAACCATAGGATTTCTAACCGTCAGATAACCCTAACTTTGTCTGCAATATGAAAAAATCCTTATATGGGTTTAAACAAGATCCTCGTTCCTGGTGTTATAGACTAGATAAGTATCTTCAAGACAAAGGGTTCAAGAGAGGAACAATTGACACCAATCTATATATCAAAACAAAGGTTAATGATTTTCTCATTGTGTTGGTATATGTAGATGGCATCATCTTCAGAAGAAATAATGCTTCATTGATACAATGGTTTTCTTATGCCATGCAATATGAATTTGAAATGTCTATGATAGGGGAATTGTCATTTTTTCTTGGTTTGGAAATTACTTAGAGGTCTGAAGGAATTATTCTTTCTCAGGAGAAATATCTAAGAGAAATGTTGAAAAGGTTTCAAATGGAAGATTCTACACCTATGAGAACACTGTAAGTTTTAAACCTATGAATTAAAGCAATGCATATAGATTCTTAAAAAAAACACAAATTAATCAATGGCTCATACACATAGTACATAAAGATTTATATCAGAAACCCTCAACTGGGGAAAACCTTTTAGCTCTTCATTATCTTAATTTCACCATTCACCATATAATATATACAATGTTTTTAGGTATTTCGCATATACCAAAACCCTAATCCCTTAATCTGAGATTAATTTAGAAAACCATTAAAAATAGCAAAATCCACTAAAAATAGCAAAAACCGCCCACACGGAGTTGTCGAATATGATGCGCCCACACACACACATGAAAATAATATAAAATATACCTAACATTCTCCCACTTGTTGTTTTCTTTGCATCCAGGGGTCCACGGGATTATATAGTCAACAATCCAGGGAAACAATGCTCATTGCTACTCTACACCATGAGAACTTTTCTATGCTCACAGACTTTGTCAATGAATCTACAACATTCTTCAAAGTGTTAAAATTTTCCAAGAACACCTTCTTTTCTTCAACCATGTCTCTCACAAAGTGATACTAAACATCAATATTCTTTGTCTTCGAATGATAAATTGGGTTCTTTGCCAGGAAGATTGCACTTTGACAATCACAATATATTCTCATAGCTTGTTGTACCAGCCCAATACCTGAACACAATATTTGTAACCATACTGCTTCCTTTCTTGCATCAGTGGCTGCCATGTATTCAACTTCTGTAGTTGAGAGTGCCACTACAACCTATATTTTTCTCATCCAACTGATTTCTCCTCCAAATAGGTTAAACACATACCCACTTGTAGATCTTTTGTGATCTAGATCTCCAGCTCAGTCTGCATCAACAAAACCATGTATGTCCACCACTCTATATAATATTGGTCTTCCTTGTTAGCACAATTCATAACTGGTAGTGTGATGCAGGAGCATCACAATCACATCAAAAGGAAGCAAATGTGTAATTGGAATCGACACCTCAACACATCAAAGGATATGAACTGACAATTAACTATCTTGGAAGCGGTGCAAAGACTTTTTGGAATTTTTGTTAATTAATTTTGGTTGTGTAAAACCGGGCCACTGTTTGAAGTGACAGAACCATTGTAAATCCTTTACATGACTGTAATGTATTACATGTGTGGGATATTTTCCCTAATTATTAATTAGGTTGCATTAATTGAGTAGGTAACTGCTTGAACATAATGTAATAGTATTTAGATAAGAGAAAGAAGAGTGAAAAAGTTATGGGTCCTTAGACAAGTTTTTCTTGTAATAGTTGTAAAGGATAAACGACTGTAATTATGTTTTCTTATGAAATGAATAGAACAAAGGAAATTGACCCAAATACACAGTGTTGATATTGTTATGGTTTGACTGTGTTGTTATGTGTTTGTGAATGGATGATATTCATAGTGAATGAATGAATAATTGAATGAGTTCAATTGTTTCTCTTCTATAAGATTATGCAAGGAGTGTGTGTGAAGAAGTCTTTTTTGACTTAAATATTAGAAGAGATAGTAGGGGAATTATGTATGTTGAGTCTGGATATTGAGCACAAGGAGTGTTTATAGAAACAAACTTGTGTTAAAGTTTGAGAGATCAAGAGGTTGAGCGCAGAGTATGCCAAGAGGGCGTCAGAAAGTCTTTTGAAAAAGACACAGTGTGCAAGTGTGCATTAAGGGAGATATTTAAATTTGATTGGCCAGAAGTTCAGGAGGAGTAGTGGTTTTAAGTCTCAAGAGGAATCACTTATAAAAGTTTCTACATTTTGATGAGTTGAAGTGTTTAGAGGTGGAGCACAAAATATTGAAGTTCAAAGAAAGAACAAGTAAGGAGGATTGAGCAGGAGAAATCCTTCAGAAAATAATTTTGAAGATTGGATAAGATCGAGGGTCAAGAACCATTCAGAAATAGCTGAAATCTTGTAAGTCGCTATATCTCAGAGAAGTAGTGCACTGGTTAGTTGCGAGGAGTCATCGGAATTTCACAAAACCAAAAGATTTGGAAGAAGCAAAGTGAAATTCGCGAAATCGTGAAACACAAAATCCCGAAATCATCAAAACCGTCCATTGAAAGAGGACACGTGGATACTGATCAACGTTTCGTTGATTCATAAAATGAGAAGTTGGAGGTACGATTCATGAGGATTCACGAAACATGAAATTGTTACATAATCACAACCATTGGATGGAGATCCGGTGTGGATCGTTGATCTGATCCAAGTATTTCAAAAATTTAGGTATTGGAGGATCGGGAGAGAGGAGGTGAATCACATCAGGAGTTCCCAATACACGAAATCCTGACACGATCAGAAGGATTGGCCCCATGTCATAGTGAAGGGTCATATGGATGGAGGATAAGAGCGGAGCTAGCATGTACTAGACCCTTGTCAAAATTTTGGGACTTGGAAGTTCGAAGGACAGAGAGTCGGTTGACTCATATAGCCGATACAAAAAATCGTGATGCACCTTTTCGAATAAGTGTGTGGTCACAAGGCGTAGTCATGTGGAAAAAGGATTTCACTTAGCGCTTGTTCACGTAGGCGGAAGTTTCATAGAAACCTGTGGATTTTTTTCTTAGAGGTTCCAGTAGGGAATCAAGCACTGTTTTGATTTAGTCTTGAGAAGATCCTAGACCGGGAGGTCACGTAGCCCTTGGAGAGGAGGGGGTTTGCACCAAGTGGTATCAGAGCTTTGAAAAATATTTGAAGTTGAACTTAATGTGTTGGCAATATTTGAAGTGATGCCACCGAGGGTACGTAAAGGACCACCTATAGAAAACTGTGTTGTAGGAAGAGAAGTAAGAGAAATTTGCACAAGGTTGGAAGCGATGGAAGAAATACAAAGGAAAACACCTGTGGTTGAAGATGCTAGTGATGCAGAAAGCGAGGAAATAGAAATTGAAGAAGCTACAGTGGAAGATGAGGGTGAAGAACGCTTATTGAAATTTGTTGTGAATTTGGGAGCTAGAGAAAAGATGGATGTTCCAATGTATGAAGTTAACTTGGATGCCAAAGAACTATTGGACTGGATAAGGTCCATGGATAAGTATTTCGACTATGAAGAGGTCGATGAAGGAAGGAAGGTGAGACATGTTGTCATCGAATTAAATAGACTTGAAGCACTATGGTGGGCTGAAATGCAGGCAGAAAGGATGAGAAAAGGAAAACAAAAGATAAATAATTGGGACAGGATGGTAGCCAAACTGAAGGCTAAATTCATACCTAAGGATTACTGGATAGAGATGTTCAGAAAATTGTGTAACCTAAGACGGAGAGGTATGACAGTGAGAGAGTATACATAAGAGTTTTATAGGATGAATATTAGGACTGGACAAAGAGAGAAGGATGATGAAAACGTTTCTAGGTATATAAATGGTTTGAGGTATGAAATTCATGATGAAAGCAACATGATGACTATGAGGAGAGTGGAAGATGCTTATCAGATTGCACTGAAGGAAGAAGAAAAGTTGGCCAGTGTAATGGACCTCAAATTCACTATAAAAAAAAATTCCATCATATATTTAAATTTCGTTTTAAGTTTAGAATTTAAGAGAAGGTAAGATTCATTTCTGTCTACAATGACATTATTACACCAATCTAGTTTACTTCGAACAAAAAAGCTTATGTGGATAAAACTTTCCATAATTCTATCACTCTCCTTCACTCTCAAACAACTCCCAACATACTTATATATATAGGCAGTATCTAGACTTAGGTCTTATAGCCCATCCCTCTCCTTGGGACATGAGTTCTTATGATCGCGTGCATTACTATTTATTTGACTTTGAAATAAATGTCATACACTATATATAAAGTAAAGGGGCCAGGGACATATCCCTTGTCAGAATATACAAGGTTTAAACCTAAGATTTTTGGCATCATTTGGTATGGTTCGACTCATTAAAAATAGATTTATTTATGAGTAGTCATGGTTAGTGTCCTGTCAGTTTCCAAAAACAAAACATTTTGGGTATTAATTCCCAATTAAGACCCTCATATAACTCGCTCTTAACTAAACGATGTCTTAAGTGAAATATCAAATGAATGATAATTAACTGCAATGACTGGATGGAGGGGACATATTCCACTAGTAGTATCACAATGGGACTGTCATTAATATCACCAATTTCTTGGTGGGGAAGGAGTGGTTTACTTGTTAGAATAGTTATATCTCTGCACTTGGAAATTAATGGATATTTTGTATACTCAAATTTCGATGGTTTCACCTGACCTCTCCTTCAACCTAGTCACAACACATCCTCCCCATCACATGGGAAGACCATCATTCGTACCTTCAACAATTAATCGGTGTAGTAGAGCTTCTTTTAGGGTTACGAGTGTTTCTATTGTCAATGTGAAATCTTCCAGAAAAAGCTCTACGTTTTACCATTTTTCAACAGGAAAGGTTGTCGAAATGGAGGACGTTACCCGATGGAATAGTCGGTGCTATTCACCTCCCTGGTATGTTTTGCGATACCCCTTGTGTTCTTGCTCATTTAAAAAATAACTTTGGTTTTTCATCACGGTGTAAGAACCCTTGTATTGACTTGTAAATTGAATCTTCCCCTTTAAAGATCTTGTTATGACTGTAATTTAAATCTTCTCCTTCAAGATTTTTCCTCATGACTTTTATGTATGGTTCTACTACCGAGATTAGATTTCTATATGTATTTGTCCTCAATGTCTCCTGAAAGGGATTCAGCATTCCACCTCCTTGTTTCCTCGATTACCGAAGGATTCACACCTCCTTGTAAAAACTTTACTCTCTGGGTTTTCCATTTCATTACAAGCTCTATAATTTTTCTGTTGATATGTTTCGAGGCCTGGTGTTTCACTGATGTGAAGCCACGCAGGGTTTTAATATGAAGATGAAAAGTTTCCTGATGTGTAATTACGATTTATGTTGCATTTTCCCTTTTATTTATTTTTTTGTTTGTAAGCATGGATCCCTTTCTAAATTTCCAAGAGACTCTCTTCTAGACCTTACGGATAAAATGTTTCTCTGATGGCTACACATTTCAACCCTACACAATTAAAATTTACGATTTCGAGGGGTTTTCAGGTAGTTATGTTAGAAAAATGCCCACGACATATCATATTGGGGTTTATTCTTTCTTTTTTGCAACTTCTTGGATTGAGGATGCCTTCGGCCTGTTTGAACGACCCATCTTGTGAAATTTGTGAATTAAGTGTTAGTATTGTTTATATTATTTCATTTCATAGCGAATGGATTTATCCTCCCCTGGTATAAACGCTAATGATGGGACCCTGTTATTGTGAGGGTACCCATCAGGAGAACCTGGGACCATTATCCCCTCAGCCAGGGACCTCTATCAAGACAAAATGCGATAAGGGAAAGGAAACCTCGTCTTCAATCATGAGTTAAGTACCATTATAACTCAAACTCTTTCTATTATATTGGAAACTTCAACCATTTTATTTATGTTCTAAAATGCTAAAGTGAATTTGAAATTTCCTTACATGGACTTCAATTATGTACAACTCTGGATACTGGTGCTCATCAAAGGCGTATAAGGTACTCATGTTTCAATTTGTTTCTCTTTAATGCATGCCCTAGTTTTCAATGAACTGATATGATTCTAAACCAAGGATTAACATCGTGGTGACAAAGATCTCACTGAGTCACATGATTTAGAATATGGTTATAGTTTAAGAGATATAAAATCTTTTGGGATGGAAATACGAATAGTCATTCTTTCCGAGTAATGGATCTGTAATTGAATGAATTATGAAATGGAATTCAACCATCTTCATGGAAAATTATTTTGACTTGATTCCTTCCTTGGATATTAGTTCGATTTTGCATATTGTTTATCTTTTGTCGTTATGAATTCCAGAAATTTCACTAAGGTTTAGTTAGAATGTTGTCCTCTACTGTATTTCTGTAATTGTTGTCCATACAGTCTAAACTTTTATGCATTGCATGGAATTATATATTTCCAAAGGCCCACATCCTTTTTAAATCACATCTCAATGAAAAGAACTCTAGAATATTAAGTTGTTGTACCAGTATCAAGTAATATTCATAGAAATGTATATATATAATTCTATTGAATGCGTATCCTTGTCATGCATCGATGCTTTAGTAATGATATTACTTTGTATAGCTTATTACATAAATATACAAATATTTAGTCATTTTGTTCTTGTTTATTCATCAACATTTCTTAGCTCATTATCATCAACTAAGGGAACCTATACAAAGGAAATTTTAAAAAAGGAGTTTGAGATTGTCAAAGTAATCAGTTATGCACATTTAATTTATATGTACATCTATGCTAATTAATTCCAAGTGCTTCCTAATCAGGTTATTTAATTATTCGTTTTAATTGCAAGGTTGGATCTACATGACTACTAGAACAGTTGGTAAATTAATTGTCTGCTATGTGCGCATATATAGGTGTTTATTATCATTCTTACTGTAGGGAATTCTCTTTAACTTTCCATTAACATCTGTACTTATTTCCACCTAATTACGTATATACCTATATCTCTCTCTCTCTCTCTCTCTATATATATATATATAATGATTCACTGTCATAGGTATAGTTTCATCTTGATTCTGGTTTAATATGTACATAAATGGAAAAATTAGTTAATTTCTACGATCCTACATCTTTACCTACAGAAATATAAACACGTAGGTATATCTACCTGACTTGGGTTTCATTCATACACACCATCAATTTACACATCAAAGCATAGTTAACTCGGAGGATCCCTTTTTGTTCTCTACAATTTATCCATTAAACAATAGTCTAACTACATAATTTCAAATACTTAAAGGTGTATGATCTCATGGCAAGCATAACTCTTAGAAAATTTGTACTAAAATCTTCGTGATTAGTTTAATACTTTCATATACAATAATTTATGTTCTTGTCATGCCCTATACATAGTGGCTTGTAATATAATATGTTATTTCTTTTCTACCTCCATCACGGATGAAGATCCTCCATCATTTTTATCAGTCCATTCATTATAGTATTACCGTTGTTCCTATAACAAATAATTCCTACTATGTTCCTATAGTTTTTCATATTACAGAAATGGGTTAAGGTACGGCAGATTTCTCCCATAGAAGTAATTCGATACAGAATTAACATATACATTTCATCAGTATAAATGATTACTTAAAATAGAGAAGGAGTATATCAACATATTTGAACCAGTTTGCAGGAAGGCAAAGGGAGTAAATCACATCTCAACGAAAAGAACTCTAGAATATTAAGTTGTTGTACCAGTATCAAGTAATATTCATAGAAATGTATATATATAATTCTATTGAATGCGTATCCTTTTCATGCATCGATGTTTTAGTAATGATATTACTTTGTATAGCTTATTACATAAATATACAAATATTTAGTCATTTCGTTCCTGTTTATTCATCAACATTTCTTAGCTCATTATCATCAACTAAGGGAACCTATACAGAGGAAATTTTAAAAAAAGGTGTTTGAGATTGTCAAAGTAATCAGTTATGCACATTTAATTTATATGTACATCTATGTTAATTAATTCCAAGTGCTTCCTAATGAGGTTATTTAATTATGCTTTTTAATTGCAAGGTTGGATCTACATGACTACTAGAACAGTTGGTAAATCAATTGTCTGCTATGTGCGCATATATAGGTGTATATTATCATTCTTACTGTAGGGAATTCACTTTAAATTTCCATTAACATCTGTACTTATTTCCACCTAATTACATATATACCTATAGCTCTCTCTCTCTCTCTCTCTCTCTCTCTCTCTCTCTCTCTCTC
>SNQJ01S0025223.1:47428-57869 GCA_010110895.2 Picea sitchensis
AGAGAAACCAGAGAGTTGGTGCTCTCAAACAAGTTGCAGCTTGTAAAACAGAGGTAGCAGCCTCACATTGAGTTGGTGCTCAATTAAATATGATGTAAAGAACTTAAAAGACTTCCTATCATTTCGAAGAAGAAGACGTTTTCTCCCTTTATGGGTTTCCTCGTGAAAATCTGTCTCTGTGTATACCTTGTGTGTGACTGATGCTTTTTACTTTTACTATCCATATGTTGTATAAAGTAGATGATCACTTGAAGAAAGATTAAGAATGTTTTAATAGACTTAAGATTGTTTAATCTCAAAGACAACTGATTCACCCCCCCCTCTCAGTTGTATTAGTAATTTCAACAGGTAGGGCACAATAAAAACCATGGTTTTGGAGAAATAACACGTGGAGGCTCGAGGTAAATTGTGGGGAGAAAAGCAGTTTGATTTCAAACCACCTTTGGACACTCCCACAATTGCATGGTCACATGAGATCATCACCCAAGGTCATATCGAGAATGGAGCCAGTGATCACTAGGCATGAGTTCGGAAGTCGAGAGACTCAGGGTTGGCTCACATCCAAAGACATGAAACGTGAAGTGCCGGAGTACTTGGCCCCAAGCCACAGCCAATGATCACATAGAGAGAGAATAGAGGAAGGCACTAGCATCCCTAAGCTCCACATCAGAGATAGGGAGTTGGAAGAATCAATATGTCTCATACCAATATTCTCTAAGTTGCAAGTCATGAAGATATTGTTAGTTAGGCGTATGGTCACCGCTTATGGTCCCATTAAGGAAGGGGCTTAAAATCCAAAGAAGACAAAAATGATTGGCTATAACTGACAGAGAATATGAAGAGATGGGACTACCAGAGAAGCCAAAGAATATTTGGATAACGACCACTAATGATGAGAAGATTTATCATAACCACCAGAGAAGACAAAAAGTTGTGATGATGATCTGGCAGAGGATTCGGCATGAGAAAGACGTGCAGAACAAAGAAGTGTATGTGTTTTTTTCATGAGATATGCATGTGGGTAGAATGTGATCGTGTACAGGACCTGAACTGGAGATCAAAGGTGTAGTGTATAGTAAGCAGAGACAACATAGATTATTAAGGAAGAATAGAATTTGAATAGAGGAATGGGAGTGTGTAGAAGGAGAAAGAGCAGAGTATAGAAGTGGAACAGAGTATATAGAAGTTGCAAGAGGCAGAGGAGACATGGAGTTGTAACAAACTATATCAGAGACACAAAAAGTAAGTAAAGTTTTGTAAGATTCAATCAGGGTGGTGCTAGGTAGGATTGTAGTCCTATAAATTCTAGTTGGTGCTAGACGATATTTTGGGAGTTGGTGCTTCCATATAGTGGGTGCTAGAGAAACCTAGAAGTTGGTGCTTCCATCTAGTTGTTTCTAGAGAAATATGAGAGTTGGTACTCTCTGCAAGTTGTAGTTTGCTATCATAGGTTGTAGCATAATATTTCATTTGGATCTCAAAGACTGTGATGTACATGAAAGTTGGAGCTTGATTGACATCCTAAGAAGAAGAGGTTTTCACCCTTTATGGGTTTCCTCATGAAAATCAGTGTCTCTGTGTATTCTGTGTGATTGATCAAATATTGGATATCTATGGATGTTAATTTATCAACAAAACATTAAATAATAATCTAGAAAGAATCGGGAAATAACAAGAAAAGTTTCAATCTTGTATACATAACTGATTCACCCACCCCCTCTCAGTTATATTTCCAACATTATTATCCATGTCCTTTTCTGAGGTTCTTTTTTGTGATTGTTGTTGTTTTGTTGTGGTTCTCCAGGAGGGACTATCATTCTGCAATACTTGGCCATGTGTCCAAATTTGTTACATTTGTAGCATTCCACTTCAGTTCTCAAATATTCAAACCTATTGTAACTTCTTCTCTGTGTTTTACTAGGTCTTCTTGTATAACCCTTTTTTGTATGACTTTCAAAGCTTTTTATGTTCATGTTGTTAGCTCTGCAATTCACAAGTAAAATGAATCACAAGTAATCATTTACCCTCTTAAGGTATGATAGACCAATTGGTCTTAGTGGACATTAATCATCATCATCATCATCATTACATGCATAACATAAACCAAAAAATATAGTTTGATACCTGGGAGTTGAAGATATTATGAAAGGAGGTAATCTTATGAATCCTTCTTTTTTCTAAGGCCTATGTCTTTCTGTAGGTCATTGTTTCTGAAATATGAATCTTCTCGATGGAGGAGTGTCCCTGTAATTTTCATTGTAGACCTTCCTATCACCTTTGATTGTTTTTGCATAGCTTTTTGGATGTGTTTTGTGTTTTGTTGTTTTATATCTTGATCCCTTTTCTGTCTGATTCTATCCTAGTCCAAACTTGTCATGATGAGGTTTTTGACTGCTGATAATGTCATTCTAAACTTTTGAGTTGTTCTACATATTTTTCTTTTGAAGATCCTTTCTTAATGTGACAATTTATGCCTCCAAATTTCCAATGATATTGTGTCTTCCTTCTAGTTGTTCTTTGAGTGATTCTTTAATTCTTTTATCTTATTCAATTTGAACCTTCAAATTTGTGATCATTTGTTCTAGTTCCTGAGTGTTTTCTTTCTTATCTAGTTCCGCTTGTAGTTTCTTGGTTTTCTTCTTTCCTCTTCTGATAACTTCTATGGAACACAACAATTATTCTCGATAGTCAATTTTTACCTCTTCATATTATTCTTTGACCTGTTCGTATTCTTCTTCGGCCTCTTCATATTCTTCTTCGGAGTCTTATTTATCAAAGTCTTCTATTTCCACGAATAGAAATATTTTTGTCTCACTGTCACTGACTTCATCTTCATCTTCATTTGATGATGAGATGTCTTCTTTGGTGCATAAGATTTTCTTGAAAACTTTCTTTGTGGTTCTTTTGTCTTTATATGTTTGTTTTCTATTTGAGTAAAATTCATCATTTCTCTTTTTCTTATGAGGAAATTTGTTAGAAAAATGACCAATACCATCACAATTAAAACAAATCAAAGGAAGCTTACCTATGTACCTTTGATTGGTTCCCTTGTTCAATCTTCTGACAAAGTTGGTTGCTTCTTCACCATCTTCCGAGACATCACTGTTGTTGCGATGTTCTTTTTCTTTTTTCTTTCCCTTTTGCCTTGACCTTTTGGATGCTTTGAAGGCTACTTCTTTTATATTTGGATTTTCCTGTTCAGTTCTCATTTCATATGTTGTGAAGATTCCATGTAGTTTGCCCATGCTTATTGAGTTTAGATATGCTCCTTATTTTAGTGATGATATCTTAGGGTCAAATATCATAGGAAGAGATATTTGTACCATTTGAACAATTACAGATTCTTTGATTTCTTCTCTCAATCCCAAGATTGCATTTACTATTTCATCGACTCGTAAAAACTAAGTTGCAATGTTCTCATCTTCCTTCATCTTTAGTTGTTCGAACTGACCTCTATAAGTTTGAATCTTTGCTTCTTTGACTTTTGAATCTACTTCATAAATATTTTGAAGTTTGTCCCAAATATCTTTAGCATATTAACAATGTGAAACTTTCGTGAATACTGATTCTCCAAGACCATTCAGAAGTGCATTTGTGGCTTTGGAATTATTCCGACCGAGTTTCATTTCTTTGTAATTTGTCGGCGGAACTGTTGGTGCTATGTATCCATCTACAATTGATTTCCAAATTTCAAATGCAGATGCCTATATATATCTCTTCATCCTTATTCCCAAAAATGCATACTTGTGTCCATCAAACTGTGGTATCCCATTTTTATACATGTTGTTGTTGTTGGAATAGTGGTTGTTGTCATTGATGTCAACCCTAGTCATTAGTTTTGGACCGCAAAATTGATGAAGGTACTTGGACGTGAAGGACAGTGCACATGCAAACAAAACACCCATGGATGGATAGTATACATCATATTGTTTTCAGTGGTAGGTGGCATGTCACATGGATCCTCATGGTTGGGGAGAAATTAATTTTTGAAGATGGCAAAGTGAATTGAAGAAGGGAGTACAAGGCGTCCCTGAAGATAATTAAAGAAAATAATTACAAAATAAGAAAGTGTCAAGTCGACCCTAATGTTAAAAAGAAGTGACATAAAGGGTATAAATGCATATCATTATACATTCATTTTAAACAAATACAAGTCAAATTTCAGAGGAAATATGAATTAAATAAGGTCGGATTTCAAGGGAGGATGAAGTCTTTTGGTGATGTGTTCTAAGGTATGTTATTTACATGTCATATTACCATTTTCTCTATAACATTTCTTATAGAACCATTCAGATGGTGAAATTGATATGGTATTGATAAGACATATCTAGGTACCTGTGGTAAAAATCTCAGCTCTTTATTTACTATACTTTTGGAGATACACTCTGTGGAAGATAGGGTTATTGACTATTCTTGAAGCTATTCATAAACAAGTGGTTCAAGTAAAACATTCATAACTTCTTTATAGAGAATCCAAATTAAGTGAGACCAATTTCATTGGAAAGAATATGAGCTCTATTTTATTTTGTGTGAATGTTGAGAATCGGATGTTAAATATTGAGTGTGGGTAATTCTTTACAAGTTCACTCTCTTGAATAAACTAGAATTGAATAAGGTCTACCATTCTCTCCATAACTTATTTTTGGGGAGGATTCAAGGAGTGAAAATTGGAGGAGTTTCAGAGAATACATTGAGTTATATTATATACAGGATCAAAGTATTCTAAGAAGTGAAGAACTGCATAAGTTGAAGAAGTCTCAAGAATCATTATCAGTTTCTATGTGATGGTTGGTTGTTGATGATGATTTAATGTAAAGTTTTATTATCTCTCATATAGTCTTGGGTCGAAGGAAGGGGAAGGATGGGGAGGTCAACCCTCTCTTGATATTGGAGGATTGTATCTTCCTTTTGGAGGTTTATCCCTCCCTTTATATTTGGAAGCTGTAGCTACCTTTGGAAATTGTTACTTCCCTTGAACAATAACTATTGGTTATTTCTCATATATTGTGCATGGTGTATTGCGGTGTATTGGTGTAAATCCTATACTATTGTTCATTGCTCATTGGATATAATTTAATGGTTTAATTATAAGTTGATTTTTTTTTTAAATTGTACTTGATACTGATTCACCCCCCTCTCAATATCAACAACTGGAATCAAAGAGGGTTACCTTCAGTACAATTTAAACACTAGAAGGAAGATCCTAAGAAGAAATGGAAGACAACATTCCAAATGAGATTCCACCACTTGATGGAAGCAATTTTGAATACTAGAGTAATAGAATGTAAACTTACTTGAAATATCTTGGGGAATATGTTTGGTTCTCAACTACTTCTGGATACAATGCTTTGAAGAAACCAAATACTGCAGCTCATAAGGAAGAGAAAAGGAACAACAAATTGGCAATAGATATCATCCTGGATGGATTGACAGATTCAGTGAAATCCAAGGTGGGATCATGTGCATCAGCAAAATATATTTGGGACAAGATACAAGACCTTTATGATAGGGAAGAAGCAGAAAAAGAAGAAGAAGAAGTTGAAGCAAATTACAACATCTCAGATTTCAAAGAAGCAAATAGAGTTCAGTTCTTTTTCTTTAATTGTGAAGGAGTAGGACATGTTGAATTTGAATGTCTTCATCCAAGGATTGAAAGAGATGACACTAAAGAAGAAAATTCCAATGAAGAAGAAGAAAATCATGAAGCATAAATGATTCAACAAGAATTTGAGAATCTTAAACAATTGACTCATGTTGAGATCGAAAATAGCAAGCTCAAAGACACACATAAAAAACTAAGAAGTGAATTGGGTAGTTGTGAAAAGATAGTTGTAATCTTGAAGAAACAATTAGAATACTTTGAGAAACTAAGAGAAGAAACTATTTCCTTTAAAACTCTACTCAAAGAATCAATAAGAATAGGAGAAATAAGGAATGTCCAAATGATGAAGAAAGAAGAAGATTGTGAGAAACTTGAACAAGAAGTTGTATCATTGAGGAAGAGATTAAGAAACTCTCAAGTGTCAAAATAATTAACACATCTTAGATGCATGGGTCAAAATTCATACAAAGAAGATGCAAATACCAAAAAGAAGGTTGAATAAAGAGCTACAAAGACAATTGATGAGAAGTGGACCAGGATACTAGAAAGAAGGAATGACTACAAAAGAGATGAATATCCAAGAAGACCTCCTACCTTCGGGAATCAAAGAAACTTCAATCAGTATGAAGGAAAATACAGTAGAGTAGATCATGAACCTAGATGGACTACATCACAAATAAGGTCACTTAGTCCCAGGTATCATAATTTTTTTCTTGGTCATTGTTATACTTGCAAAAATTTTGGACATAAGGAAATTAACTGCAGAATCAATGATATGAACAACTATGCAAGAAACATGAATGGTGTAAATAGAATATATGGAAATAATCATGGATTTGTCAACATAAGTTATAATTCATTTTCCCCATTGATGGAAAAAAATATTGTATTCTACAAATGTAATTATCTTGGTCACAAAGCACAATATTGCAAATATATGAATGAAGATGTCCCTATGTCAACCACAGTATGGAGACGAAAAGAGATTCCAAACAATGAACATTGTCAAATAGCATTGATCATTGAAGAATGTAAAGAAGAAGATGAATGTTACATAGACAATGGATGTTCTTCACACATGACCATGGATCAAGACAAATTCATCATCTTGAAGAGAAAGGGTGGAAATGTTGCATTTGGGGATGACTCATCTGCCAAAATAATTGGAAAAGGTGTAGTAGATCTTGGAAGAAAAAATGTGAAAGAAAATCATGTCATATTGGTTGAAGACTTGAAGCATAATATACTCAGTGTTAGTAAAAATTGTGATCAAGAATATACTCTCACGTTTGACTCACAAAAATGAAAAATCAAAGAAGAAGGTTCAAGAAGATTGGTTGCAACTGAAACAAGAATACCAAGTAACATATACATCCTAAATCCATGGAAACTCTCCAAGGAAGAAAGAGACCATAAAAATGAAGTGTTATTAAGTGCTATATGTTCAAGGGGAGTAGCCCCAAAGAGGAGAGTTATCGTTTTCCATTAAACTCATGGGGAGAAACCCTCCCCTTTTCCATTGATGTCAAAGTGGGAGAGAAATTGGGATCATTATGATAGGGGGAGCATGAGTGTTTCTGTCAATGACAAAGGGGGAGATTGTTGGAAGATTGGTTGTTTCCATTGATGTCAACCCTAGTCATTCGTTTTGGAACGCAAAATTGATGAAGGTATTTGGACATGAAGGATAGTGCACATGAAAACACAACACCCATGGATGGATAGTATACATAATGTTGTTTCCGGTGGTAGGTGGAATGTCACATGGATCCTCATGGTTGAGGAGAAATGAATTTTTGAAGATGGAAAAGTGAATTGAAGAAGGAATTACATGTTGGCCCTGAAGATAATTAAAGAAAAGAATTACAAAATAATAAAGTGTCAGGTCGGCCCTAATGTTAAAAGTAAGTGACATAAAGGGTATAAATACATATCATTATACATTCATTTTAAACAAATACAATTTGAATTTCAGAGGAAATCTGAATTAAAGAAGGTCGGATTTCAAAGGAGGATGAAGTCTTTTAGTGATGTGTTTTAAGGTATGTTATTTACAAATTATCTTACCATTTTTTCTATAATTTTTTTTCTAGAATGATTCAAATGGTGAAATTGATATGGTATTGATAAGACATATCTAGGTACCTGTCATAAAAATTTCAGTGCTTTATTCACTATACTTTTGGAGATACACTCTGTGGAAGATAGTGTTTTTGACTAGTCTTGAAGCTAGTCATAAACAGGTGGTCTGGGTAAAACATTCATAACTTCTTCATAGAGAATCCAAATTAAGTGAGACCAATTTCATTGGAAATATTACGTGTTTTAGTTTCTTGTGTGTGAATTTCAGAATCTGATGTTAAATATTGCGCGCGGGGAATTCTGTACAAGTTTGCTCTCTTGAATAAACCAGAATTGAATAAGGTCTACCATTATCTCCATAACTTCTTTTGGGGGAGGATTCAAGGAGTGAAAATTGGACGAGTTTTAGAGAATACATTGAGTTATATTATCTAAAGGATCAAAGTATTCTAAGAAGTGAGGAATTGTAGAAGTTGAAGAAGTCTCAGGAATAATTATCAGGTTCTATGTGATGGTTGGTTGATGGTGATGATTTACTGTAAAATTTTATTATCTCTCATATATTCTTGGGTGGAAGGAAGGGGCAACGATGGAGAGGTCAAACCTCTATTGATATTGGAGGATTGTATCTTCCATTTGGATGTGTATCCATCCCTTTATATTTGGAATCTGTAGCTACCTTTGGAAGTCATTACTTCCCTTGAACAATAACTATTGGTTATTTCTCATATACTGTGCATGGTGTATTGCAGTGTATTGGTGTATCTCTTATACTATTGTTCATTGTTCATTGGGTATAATTGAATGGTTTAATTATAAGTTCAATTTTTTTTTAAATTGTACTTAATATTGATTCACCCATCTCTCAGTATCAACAGTTTCTCTCCATGATCTACCTTTCAGTGGTTAAACAGATTTATGAAGGAACCTACTCTGATACCAATTGTTTGATTACTGAAAGGGGGGGTGAATCAATAATAGAGGAATATAATCCTTTTTAACCATATAATGCAAGTGTTATATCAATGTAGCATTAATATCCAATATTTGAAGAGTAAATAAACAATAAACAAATGAACAATCATACATATACACAATACACCAATGTTTTTACGTGGAAACCCAAAGAGGGAGAAAACCACAGAATGATTTTTCTTATATGTATTGAAAAATTACATTCATTAGAAGCACCAACTTCCTTTGTTTTCCAGTTGCAACTGGAAGGAGGCTCTAACCCCCTAGTTTCTTAGGATACAACCTGAGGGAAGCTCCAACTCCCCATTTATATGGCTACAACCAAAAGGAGGCTACAAACCCGTATGTTCTCCAGCTACAACCTGAAGGTGGCTACAACCAACTGATATTTCCTCGTCCAACCACCCTGACGTATAAGTAGAATGATGGAACCAATGTCACACTATCACTATGATATATAATGTTGTAAACATGTATCAATTAACCTACACCAAACAACCTGTACCAATAATTTGAACCATGCATGAACCATGCATCAACATGTACCTCAACATATAATCAACCTGTACCATAAATAGGTGCACCAACCTATACCTCAACCTCAACCAAAATCCCTCATCAATTTCATCATCCAAATCTGATTTGTAACTCTGTAATAGAACTAGTGTATATGATCACATACCTACAAACCGTCATTAACTCTAACAACAAGAGACTATCATTTTCATCAAACTTTACTTTAGTCTCACATGACTAGTTTTGGATTAGTCAACAACCCTAACTTGAAATAATCATAACTATGTACCTGTAATGAATAAATATATGAAAATAGTACACGATTTTCTTTAATGTGTTTTATGCAATTCCTCTAGGTGTCACTACTTGGAACCTCTTAGAAAATGAGTTATAGAAAAAATGGCATACCTTGTTGAATTATGGCTTATTCTAGAGAGTGAACTTGTAGAGAGTATCGCGCACTAAATTTTTGTTGCATGGATCTGAAAATTGTACACAGAATACTACAAATTGTGCTCTAACCAAGACATTTGGTCTTACTTAATTTGTATCTGTTATGAATAATTTATGACATTTTTACCCGAAACACATGTTTTAGACTAGTTTCAGGACTAGCCACAAACTCTATTTTCCATGGAGTGTAACTCAAAAAATACAATGACCCACAAGCTAAAATTCGCACAACAGCTACTTGTATATGTTTCGTCAATGGCCTCCCAATTTCATGTTCTTAGTCATTCTAGAAAAAAAAATTATTGTGAAAATGGTGAGATGAATTATAAATAACATACCTTAGAAAACATCATCAAAAGAATTTATCGTCCCCAGGGATGATTTTAAGGATGGAATTTTATTTTAAAATGTAGAAACCTTGGAGAATATTACTAATCCTTCATATGTCACCTATAAATGTTTGGCGATATTTTTTAAAAAATATTCAAATTTGTAAGTATTTTATATAGTTTTTATAAAATTTTGGCGATTTTTAAGGTAAAATAATTTTATCCTATAGAATTTGGGAGAATTATTTTTAAAACAGCCAATCTCATTTTTGGAAAAACCATGGAAAATTAGCCCATGAGCGAAATTTAGCCCCTAAAATCATCTATGATCGTCCCTTGAATTACGGCCTTCTTTACTTCACCTTCCCTCTAAAATGTGTCTTATATATCCTTTGGTTACCTCAATCACATGTAAATATTCAATATGCTCAAGTGTGATTAAAATGAGAGAGCCTTGCCTCTTATTTATACTTTCATGTAGCTT